>JAUMHG010000034.1:7215334-7232291 GCA_032359395.1 Enteromius anoplus
AAACAGACTGTTTCATTCTAGGGTCAAATTCTAGGGTTGTAAATGGACCTGTAAAACCGTTTCTGGGCATTTTTACCTTTTACCTAAGCTACATACCTTCTATGTAAATATCAGAGAACAATTTAAAATATTCTCTCAATTCATTCTACGGCACCTTTAAATTATAAATTAGCTTTTTACAAACATGGAGCTTTTCACTTTAAAATGCATTAATTGATAGCCTTGTGGAATATTTTTTTATATTCTTATTTTGATGGCATCATTCACTGCTGAATGAAAGACTCTACATTGCTTGACCTTTTATCAGAGGTGACTGTGTCGGAGTAACGTCCATATTCCAGAAATATTGAGATTTTAAGATCTGTAATAGCTGTTTATTATTGACATAAATATAAATATAACCCAACAAAATTCTTTAGCATCAGTCGACAGTTGTTGTTTTTTAAACCAGTAACCCCTCTCACTTCACTCATGTTGTGCTCTGCAGGCCATGTTGGCAGCAGCCAGGTCAGTCAGACCCAATCTCTATGTGATAGCCGAGCTATTTACAGGCAGCGAGCTGATTGACAATGTGTTTGTTAACCGGCTGGGAATAACCAGTCTTATCAGAGGTATTGGACAGACTTTTAGCATGACACTAACAATGTCTTATCTGTTTGTCTGTCTTTTTGCACTGCATCAACCATCATTTCATCTCTGAACTATCCCCTTATATATAAACTTCCAAACCTGTTTTCTACTTCTTGTCTTATTTCGGCTTCATTTGAGGCATGACTTTCTTCCTTTCTGAACCCATTTTTCACACCCCACCTGACATACTAACAACCTTGGTTTGGTTTCCTCTTGGCTGTGCCCTAACCCTGCTTGCTGCAGTTCATGCTGGATGCTGCCCGCACCCTCAGGCCTGACCTGTACGTGGTGGCTGAGCTCTTCACAGGCAGCGAGGAGCTGGATAATGTCTTTGTGACTAGATTAGGAATCTCTTCACTCATCAGAGGTATGGCCTTGTAAAAATCCTAGTCTTGCAATGTGGCTGTTTTGTTATATTGCTTTTGTTTCATTAGTGTATGAAATGAAATCTAACTACATTTTGAATTGTGACACTACCATCACCTATCAAAAGTTTGGGGTCAGAAAGATAAAAAATTCAATAAATAAGTTTTTTTTTTTTTTTTTTTTTTCAGTGTTGTTTGATGAAGACCTACCTAGCTTGACAGCTTAACCACAAAATTATTGTGATCAGTGTTCTTTAGCTTTTCATAATTTACTCGCCTCATGTCGTGGCAGACCTATAGGACTTTTTTTCTTCTAGATTGGAGCTTTCAAACTTGAGAAAAGGTAGCACCATAAAACTAACCAAAAGATGTGAAAGTATTTCAAATGAAATGCACACTATATTTCAAATCTTATGATGTCAAACAAAAGATTTGAGATTCATTACAGATCACGTTTTTTGGTTAGATCTAATAAATCAATTGATTAATCTGGCCTACATTTATGTATTTTACATTTACTTATAATATTGAATTTTGAAAAATGAAATCCACACAGGTTTGCTGTGACAAGAATAAATGAATACCGATAAGGTGTTTTTTGTGTGTGTTTTTAACTAGTAACACGTTAAACTCATGAATTCATCCACTCATCCTTTGTGCTGTTGCAGAGGCGATGAGCGCTGGGGACAGTCATGAGGAGGGAAGGCTGGTGTACCGGTACGGAGGGAAACCTGTAGGGGCTTTCCTTCAGCCCAGTCTCAGGCCTCTGGTGCCCAGTATTGCCCATGCCATGTTCCTAGATGTCACACATGATAATGAGTGCCCTATTCAGGTTAGCATTTCAAACACATTTTACAATTGGCTAGTTTAGCCACTTGACTGAGTTCTTATTTTGATGTTCTGTGTTGTAGATCCGCTCTGTTTATGATTCACTGCCCAGCTCTGCTGTTGTTTCTATGGCCTGCTGTGCCACTGGTAGCACCAGAGGCTACGATGAGTTAGTACCCCACCAGGCAAGTGAAATTCACACACACTCACAAAGCATGGATTGAGTTCATTTTCTGAGTACGTCTCAGAAGTCCTCCTTTTTTGTATCTGCCTTCAGATCTCAGTGGTATCAGAGGAGCGCTTCTATAGCAAATGGAATCCTCAGGCTAAGCCTTCGTCTCCTGATGAGGTCAACCTGCAGTCAGGAATCATCGCTGGAAAGCTGGCCCTCAACCGGCTGCACCAGGAACTGGCATCAAAAGGCTTCAACCAGGTAGATGCAGTCTCCGTTCCTCCTATAGGTCCCCATTGACAGTTATGACACATTGAATTTATAGTAATAGTCCACTGTGAAGTCAGGCAGAAGAATGCACCAATGTCAAAAGGGGGCCATGGGAGTAAATGAGGATAGACAAATCATATAAACAAGAATGGAAAAAAAAGTGCAACTGGTAAAAGAATGGTTGTAAAATGGATAAAAGTATATTGCTGTAATGAGCTGTTTTGCACGTAAGTCGAAGTAGATGTAAAGACATCACACCTGCAGATGGCGATGTAGCATGTGACACAAGTAAGGTTGCCATTTGTTTAAAGTTCATACAACATGTAATACATTTACTTGTGCATTTAAATATTACAATTTAAATAGAAGCTTTAAAAAGCCTGAAATTAAGAGTGCATTAATATTACATTTTATTTAATAATAATGAAAGGTGCTGAACTTTAAAAAAATACTTGGTTTAATTAAATGCAATTAATTAAACTAACAAAACTATTACTGTTATATATGTGTAATTTACATGTTTCATAATAAACCCAATATTTAAAACTATATTAAAAGCTAAAAATAAGAAGTAAACAGAATTAGAAATAAATAATATTAATATTTAATGGGTAATTAAATAAATAATAACTGGAACCAGCTAATTAGTTAAATAATGGTTTAGATTTATAGATAGTATTTATTTATATATTATTATAGTATTATTTATTATGTATTTTATTTAATTATATGATGTTAAATAGTATCTATAAAAGTAATTTTAATAGATTTGAAGTCAGTTTGTAAATACTTTTTTGGAACATCAGAATTTTCAATTTTGGGTGACCTGTCCCTTTAATTGAGATTTGTGCACAAAACATATTCTCATAGCTTCATAACATTAGGGTTAAATCACTGTAATTGTTATTGTAATTTTTTAATTAAATTAAATTAAATTAAATTACTGTAATTTTACTGTAACAATGTCCTTACTTTGTTTCTGGGCCTTTAACATAATATTGCTGTTAAATTTCAGAAGTTCAGAAAGCTCTCGGATTTCATTTAAAAATATCTTAATTTGCGCTCAGAATATGAACAAAGGTCTTACAGGTTTGGAATGGCAGGAGGGGTGAGATACAGATACAGTATTTTTAGGTGAACTTACAAAAATAAACTTAGGATGCAAAAAAGTAATAACCTTTCACAAGCTTTATCAATATGTCTTTGGGTGTTTTCTTAGGTGTTTGTTGACCAGGTGGATGAGGACATCGTGGCGGTCACCCGGCATTGTCCCAGTACGCACCAGTCAGTGGTGGCAGTGTGCCGCACTGCTTTCAAGAACCCCAAACACCATCGCTACACAGATGAGGTTCCACCGATGTGCATCCCAGGTGTGTCAAAACTGCTCCTTATCAGAAAGGCTGAACCCTTTTTACATTTCACTGGACGAGATTTCCTCTCACGCTTAAAATTCTGTTGTGACATCTGGTTTTATTCTGTCTCTATAATGTGTCCTTGCACTTAATGCCTGACTGGAAGCCAAAGCCTGAAATCTTTCTGAAATCTCACAGGTAAGATAGAAGAGGTGGTGCTGGAGGCGCGTACCATAGAGAGGCAGGCGGACTCCTACAAAAAAGATGAGAGGAGCATTAATGGCATGCCTGGGTACACGGTGGAGATTAAAGAGCACATCCAGGTAACCTGAGTGCTGTGAGACAGTTCTAATTATAAGTGTTCTAAGCCTACACAATGGCCTCCGCTGAGAACACTAATTCACAAAACTGCAAAGCTCAACCCCTAACCTGCAGTTTAAACACCACAGCCCTCAAAGAGCTCTGGTTTCGTCTCAACAACTTGTTTTGGTAAACCTCCTCTTTCCTGCCTGGTTGTAAATGTTTGCTGCCCGGACTTGCAAGGCCTTTTGATTGCCTGTAAACACTGCACAAGTCAATCTTATCTTTTGGTCTCAGAAGTTCCTTTGTTTGCGTCTCTGTCTTTTCTCAGCTGAAGGACAGTAAGGTGGTGAGGCAGGCTGGGGTGACGTCTCGAGGGCGCAGTGAATATGTGCAGGAGATCGTGTTTGAGCAGCTGACGCCTGGAAGCGTTATTGCTTTCAGGTTAGACTTCAAAAGCTTTTACTGTCCCTGAACCGAATCAGGATTTTACAGAATCCTTTTAAAAGACATGACACAACATTGTACACACATATAATATTATTTATTTTTATTTATTTATTTATTTTTATAAAAACCAACAAAAATGTAATTTAAACTTCAACTTCAACAGGAACTGAATAGGCCTGACTATATACAAATTAAACATACTGACTCTGACCATTTCTTTACACAGGGACTATTTTACGTATTATTACAGTTAAAGTTAACTCTATTTGTACACATTCAAAAATGTAATTTATTGTTGTCATGGCAAAACCGAAAACATTAATCCAGTCTTTACTCTTCAGTGTCACATCTTCCAAAATTAATTTTAGTATGTTGATCTGGTGCTCAAGAAAAAAATATATTATCAGTGTTGAAAACAGTTTTCCTGCTTAATTTTTTTTTTTTCTTGAATAGGAAAATATTTTGTTGATGCCAGTAGCCTCATTGTTTATATGTTTAAAAGGTGAAGAATCTTTCTTTCTCAGGGTGAGTCTGGACCCCAAATCTCAGGAGCTGGTTGGTGTGTTAAGGAACCATCTCATTCAGTTCAATCCGCTTTATAAAGCAGGAAGTCTGCCTGATACAAACACACCAGATATATTGAAGAGTCAACTGACACAGTAAGTTCACATTGCAAAAAAATGTACGTGGTGCTGGTGCCAATTCTTGATCCGTTTTGCCCATTTCCACTTAAGCTAATGGACATCCTAATCTTTTTTTTGTTGTTGTAATTTAAGAGGTACTGCAACCTTATAGTCTTGATGTCATATATAGATTTTCTCTGTGTATACAGAGACCTGAACATGTATAAAAGTTTTAAAGATGTTTTCGTGTGTGTGTGTTTTTTTCTCCAAACCAGGATCATGTCTAAGATGACTCTAGCTGATATGAACATTCTTCTGTTTCGCTGTGATGCAGAGGAGAAGGAAGACGGAGGGGGCTGCTACAACATCCCCAGCTGGAAGCCACTCAAATACGGTGGTCTGCAAGGTAAAGACAAAACAAGTGTAACACTTTGGAAACACTTATTCACTAGCAATCTTCCCTCAATAATATACAAATGTACTGCTTATTAATAGTTAATCAGGTAGTTGCTAAGTTTAGGTTTTTGATAGGATTAGGGATGTAGAATCAGGTCATGTAGAATAAGGCATTAATGCTTAAATTATTAAGATGCTTAATTACTAATAATAAATTATTCCATGGTCTGTCTTAATGCTCAATTTTGATTGGCTGGTAGATATGTATTCAAACCTTTTAATGCACAGGTAGTTCTGAGTCAGTTAAACCACTGTTTCATAATAATGCGCTGCTTTAATTGATGCACACTAACCAACACATAACTCGCACAAACACTGACATACAGAGAAAGAGAGAAAGTTCACAGATTGTGCTGCACACACACACACAAACTTGTTGTCAACGTTTCCCTGCTAGCGTTATTAATAAAATAACCTAGATTCTAGATCAGTACATTATATTTCTCAGCAATGAGGTGGAAAACTCTCTTACTACACTATTTCATCTCTGTGTCTGATTTGAAGTCTTTGCCTCCACGTGGTGCATTTAAAATCCCTTAAAGCACGACTAGCCTTTGATTATCCCTTACATAATCTAGTAATATGCATGCTAATAAGCACCTACTGTAGTTAAACCCTAAAATAAAGTGTTACCAAAACATGCTTTTATGAATATATACTTTAGGTTTGTATTTTATCCTTCTAGGTGTCTTAAAAATATCATAATAAAAAATAAAAAAAACAGTTGTCATTTCATTCTCACAGGTCTGTTGTCAGTGATGGCAGACATTCGACCCAAAAATGATCTTGGCCACCCATTCTGTGATAACCTAAGGCAAGGGGATTGGATGATTGACTATGTGAGCAATAGACTGATATCACGCGGGGGCACACTAGCCGAGGTAAATGAGTCCAGCGATCAAAATGAATATTGCATGTAGCTGAAAATCTCAAGCTGTGGTTAAACTCTGTGGAAAGATCCAGATTTAATCACTCACATGTTCTTAGGTGGGTCAGTGGTTCCAGGCTATGTTTGTATACCTGAAGCACATCCCTCGCTACCTCATTCCCTGTTATTTTGATGCTATCCTGGTAGGGGCCTACACAACTGCACTCGATGTCACCTTCAAACAGATGTCAAGGTCAGTGTCTCAAGGGGACTGAGACAGATCATTCTGGTGATTGTGTTTATTATGTCCTATATACTGTCATCAACTTTTGTTTGGTTCTATAGGGGCTTTCACACAAGAAGAACCTTTTTATTGGTCCTAGAAGTATTGGCGAAAGTACACGTTTTTAGTATGTTCGCACCACAGGAACTCGAAACTAGGATGTTAGCTTTTAAGAACGTTTGGAGGAACTAAATTAGCTTCTCAGAGTAGGGTTAAAACCTTTTCTTCAGAAACTACCAGTGAGGTAATTGTATGGAGATTGGCTAAATGTGTACAAAACACCAGCTACCTGGCATTTTTTTTTAAGTCGGGTGAACATAACTTCACAAACACGAAAAACAGCGATAGTAACTGTTTTCTACAGGGTTGTTCTTTTCTCAACCTCGGTGATATGTAACACTGTAAGTTGGATTTGTCTCTTTGCCCAACTTTTTGTTGTTTCAATCACAAAAAATGTACATTTGCACGCTCTTTTGTCTCCGTCGTCATGAACACACAACAAAAACTCTTCCAGTTATGGTGTCCTCCGTTTATTGACTTTAAATGCTTTGAATAAAGATGTCGCTGTCAGCCACTAGCAGAGTTCCTGTTGCTGGTGAATATACAATGAGATAAATGGCCAGGGGGAAACGGGTTTTCTAGGATTCACCCTGCTGGTTGTTCCTTGAACTAGTGCATCTGGTGCAAAAAGCCCCTTATAAATTATTACTATAAATCCTCTTTCTCTTTTGAGTTGCTGATTTTTACAAACAGACGACACTGTCAAGTAATCTGTTATGTAGCAACCTTTTTATTCACTTTGAACGTGGTTGATCTCAGTACAGTGTGCCAGGTGAATTTTCTTTAGCCCCCCTCCTCCTGTCTAGATCTGCTAATGGGTTCTGTCTCCTTTAATTTGCAGAAGCAGAAGAAAAACCATTCCCTGTAATTATTAGAACGTTTTAGCAGTAAACCGTTGTTCATACCAGCAGCATAGCATATCTATATCTACCTACCTACCATTTTTTTTTTATATATAATATTCTGTTCAAATCTGTCTTAAGAGTTGACATGACTTAAACATCTAGAGTAATATAAACTTGAGTATACTTTATGTAGGCTGTTATAAGATTAACCTTATTGTGTGTGTGTGTGTGTGTGTGTGTATTCTAGTTTTGTGCAGAATGGCTCATCTTTTGTGAAGCTGTTGGCTCTGGGGTCGGTCCAAATGTGTGCTGTTGGACGTTTTCCAGCTCTTCCACCTCTCTCACCAGCCCTGAGTGATGTGCCTTACCGTGTCAATGAGATCACAAAGCAGAAAGAGCAGTGCTGTGTCTCTATGGCTGCAGGTGACTCCAGAGTAACCCACTGAAAAATATGTCAGGATGAAGTTCGACGAGTTGATGTGTTGCTTGCCGAGTATCTGGGCTACTAACACAGGATTGTAGGATTAACTACACCGTAACCTGGTTCAATGACATGTTAATATTCTTTTCTCAATGCTTTCCTCATACAACAGGCCTACCTCATTTCTCCGCTGGAATCTTCCGTTGTTGGGGAAGGGACACGTTCATCGCCCTGCGAGGACTAATGCTGGTCACAGGCCGTCACTTGGAGGCCAGGTACTGTACTCAAAGCATATCAGTTTTTCAGCAACAGTGCAGATGGGCCCATTTTTGACAAGTTTAGGTGTATATGCAGTATATGCTTAATTTAATAGTTTATAGTATCAGTCACAATTGATCCACAATCATTTGTTAAAGATTTGTGATGCATCATTTCCCCCCCTCTGACCCTAGATTTGAGAAATGCATAAAATCATTTTTATGAGAGTTTTTCCTGTCATTTGTTCCTTTTTTACAGAAACATCATCCTGGCCTTTGCTGGCACAATGAGACATGGATTAATTCCTAACCTGCTGGGAGAGGGTGTAGGGGCTCGTTTTAATTGCCGTGACGCGGTATGGTGGTGGCTGCAGTGCATTCAGGACTACTGTACTTTGGTACCCAACGGTACTGACATCCTCCAATGCCCTGTGTCCAGGATGTACCCCACAGATGACTCTAAACCCCTGACAGCTGGGACTGTGGTGAGCACGCCACCAAAGTTACAAAGAACAGCACTGATTTTAAATAGTAAAGCCATTCGTATCATATTACCATATTTATAAATTTTGTGCTCGTGCTGACGAAAAGTATTAATTTCTTTAATAAATGTTCAGTTGTAGTTACAGTAGGGGTCAGCTGACACCGTTACCGATTAGTACAGCTCAAGTAGGCCGATAACCAATAATGTGAACTAATATACTAGATGGCGTAATATTGTGTAAAAGTGAAAATTAATGTGAAAATAACATTCCTTTAACCAGAAAAATGCTTAATATCAGCGCCAGTATTCGGTCGATGCATAATCATAGTTATAATAGACTATATAATGCATTGTGAATGCAGATTTTGGTTCGCTGTTACTCAGATGGCACCTGTATTGTTTTGTTTCGGTGATGCCACAGGATCAGCTGCTGTATGAGGTCATTCATGAGGCCATGGAGCGCCACATGCAGGGTATAGAGTTCAGAGAGAAGAATGCAGGACCACAGATTGACAACAACATGAGAGACGAAGGTGAAGCCTTCAAAAAATATTTGTAGGACATTTTTCAAGATTCCTTTGAGGAAATGTTGAATCTTTTGTATTCTAAACCTTTTCAGGCTTCAACATTGTGGCCAAGGTGAACCCCGACACTGGCTTTGTGTATGGTGGAAATCGTTCTAACTGTGGGACCTGGATGGACAAAATGGGAGAAAGCGAGAGGGCCCGCAACAAAGGGATACCAGCTACACCTAGGCATGTGTTGAAATCTCTTTAAACTTCTATTTGTAAGATGCCATTATTTGCCCTTTAAGATGATCTCTTTCCTCTGTCTCAATTTTGATGTCTGTTGCCCTTATTCAATGCGTCTCTTGTGTTCCTAATGCAGAGATGGATCAGCGGTGGAAATAGTGGGTCTATGCAAATCTACATTGCGTTGGCTGGTGGCGCTAAATAAACAAGGGCTCTTTCCTTACAATAGTGTGGACATACACAAAGACGGTGAGCTCAGCTGGCCCTTACTAGATCTCATAAATGTAATGCCTTTCTACAAAGCATTTAAAGCATCATCATTCATCAGGCGCTCTCTCAATGTGTAGTTGGTTTCAAAATGACGCTGCCCTCTTAGATGTGTTGTTCAACAAGTTCAGTAAAAAAATTTGCCCACGATGGCAGACAAGTTGAGAGTAATGGCGGCTATATTTCATTTGATTCAGAAATGTACAAGAAATGAATAGAACTCATAAGTGCTCACTTTTCCCTGTAATTTATGTGTTTATCGACTCTAAGCATTTTCACTGTGAGCATGACTTACCAATATTCCATTTTAAATCATAGGATGCTGCCTCATAATATATTTGCTTATGCTTTGGATCAAATCTAATATTTGTAATATACAAAAAAAATACAGACTCTCTTTATTATACCTGCAGGGAAACAGCTCTCTTTGTCCTATGAAGACTGGGACAGAAAAATCCAGCTGAATTTTGAGAAGATGTTCTATGTGTCCCGTGACCCGAATGACCCCAATGAGAAGCATCCTGAGTTGGTTCATAAGCAAGGGATTTACAAAGACAGCTACGGAGCCTCCAGCCCCTGGTGTGACTACCAGCTTAGACCCAACTTTCCCATTGCCATGGTGGTGGTGAGGATTCATTCTAAAACTAACACAGCTGAATAGATCAGAATGATCCCAGGGAAAAAAGTCAATATGTTTCTATTTTTATTTATTGCTTTATTGCTTGCTTATTTATTAGCAAATTTACTATTTAATGGCATGTTTGCCTGTTTATTTGCCTGTTTAAGTATTGTTTTTGTATTTGCTTGAAAATCCTAAGTGACCTTTAATAGTTATACATAATTAGTATATTTCCAATGTTTTTTTCTTCCTAGGCTCCAGAGCTGTTTACTGTGGAGCATGCTTGGGAAGCACTGAACGTTGCAGAAGAGAAATTGCTTGGACCTCTTGGGATGAAGACCTTAGACCCAGAGTGAGTGTCCTTAAATGAATTATACTGCATTACCTGGAGCGTTCTTCCTGATTTGTTGTTGTTGTTTTTAATAGTGACATGGTCTACTGTGGGGTTTATGACAATTCTCTGGAAAATGAAAACTACAACCTCGCCAAGGGCTTCAACTACCACCAAGGCCCTGTAAGACCCATTTGTATTGCCTCATCTGCACAATTTCAGCTGTTTTAGGATTCTTATGCTTCTGTACATATTTACACCTCAACAGGAGTGGCTATGGCCTATCGGTTACTTCCTCCGTGCAAAGATCTACTTTGCAAAGAAGCTTGGAAAAGACACCTATGACAAAACAGTGCATTTGGTGAAGAATGTCCTCTCTCTCCATTATATCCACTTGGAAAGGTGAACCCTGCATGAACGATCATTGCCCTCAGAGACCATAAACAATAATGTGTTTTAAAATCGCTAGTGCCATGACTTAAACCTGGAATATTGCAAATATTTATTGGTAAAATTATTTGATTTTAACAAATGAGATACATGCACCTTTTGTAAAAATGAATAAACACCTATTTTCCATATAATTGTATGTCAGTTGGCACTTTCCATTACAGATTTGCGCAAAACATTTGCGATATTTTATAAATATCGCCAAAAAAAACTATAGCAAAATGACACCATTTCCATTTTTAACCGATGTTATGCGATTAAAGCATGGCAACAAATGTTGGTGGGTTTACGTACATCGCAACCAATATTTTTAATCAAACGAGATATAAAATAGTAGTAAATGTGAAAAAAAATTAAGTTTCCATTTCAGTTTTGCGAAATAATGCTTTAGGCTTTTTTTGCGATATATGGGTGTTTTTGTGAAATTAACCTATTTCCATTGGGCGTACTTTCAATGTGTGCAAATTGAATGGTAATGGAAACGCAGCTATTGTTCTTCATTCAATTTAAAGTTAAAGTGTGTAGTTCAGTGCCACTACAGTAAGCTATAGACACAAAAAGATGCGGTTTCGACAACGGTTTCAACGAGGCTGAACATTTTAAGTGTTGAGGGAATAATGAATGATTGTAAAATGATCACGGCTTGTACAAACTGATACTTAATGCGCTGTTAAACCTGTACAGCATGAGAGCCATGCAATCAGGATCTGATATCTTTTTTTTTTTCTGCTACTCAGGTCATCTTGGAAGGGTCTGCCAGAGCTCACTAATGAGAATGGCCAGTACTGCCCATTTAGCTGTGAAACCCAGGCCTGGTCTCTTGCCGCCGTGCTTGAGGTTCTTCATGATCTGTGAGCAGAGATGATGCGCCCTCGTCTTCCACAAGTGTTCCTGTGCAATCTTGTTAGTGTGTTGTTTCTCGGAACAGGTCTAAGGACACGACACCATCCTGAGCTCATGACTGATAGAGTGGAGTCTAAAGTACACAACATCAGAATCAGACAGAGATTTCCTTGTTCCTTATGTTCCCCTCCCGTCCTCACCCAGCTTATACTAGACTACTAAAGACTGTGCGTTTGCCCTTTATGTAGCTGAGGTACGTTATTAAAGTGTTGATGTTATTTTGTCAGAATACAGAGAATGTGTCTAGTATAACCTATAATTAGTTCATGTGTAGTGTTTGTCCTATTTCTTTGCACAGAAACATCTTTCACTGTGATGTAAGGTTACTTTTAAACTCACTAAATGTTTTGGTTTGCATGTTTCGAAATGACTGAATGATTATGTCAAGTAAAAACGGATATATGAGAAATAAAAAGTATGTTTAAAGACTGGGTATCTGGAAAATATTATTATTATTAAGCTTTATAACATTTTGTTTTTAATTAAGAACGCAGAGACGCTTTCGTTGCCAATTATTTATTTTATGACGCATTTAAAGTATGTACGTTCTCCAGTTATTGCGCAATTATATTCTTTGAATGCAATAAAAATTTACTATCACATTTTATTGCTTTAAAAGCAAAAATATCATAGAGTTTTATTTAGAACTAGATAGAATGATCAAAGGTCGATCTAAAATAAAAGGGAGTGCGTGGAGGATCAGAATGAGCCACATTGCACTCAGATATCTGTTTTTGAGGCTGGAGTTCTGTTGAAGAAAAAACATAAAAGAACAATCAAGCACCTGATTATGAGATAATGGGAGCACGTCTATTAGAATACTCACTGGTAAAAAACTAGTTTGCTGAGAAGCAGCTGCTGGTTTTATTGTTGTAAAGGACTGATTGCCAGTTGACCGAATCTTAGAGCTGTTCACCATGGTCCAAAAAGATGTATAGTCTCTTACAAATGTCGCGCTGAAAGGGCATTAAAATGGAGAATTAAGATCAAGTGCTTCTTTGAAAAGATCACAAGTGTATTTGTCTCTTTTAACAAGAGTTAAGCACATACAAGAACTGAATGTCACCCAAGGAGGAGTTTGCTGGTGCTTCCCATGTAGCCTCAAACTGGGATTTCTTGTCTGCAGATGCTTGGCTGAGAGTTGAATTCTGAAGGCCAAAATCAGAGCGTTTCCATGACTCATGCCTCATTTTAACGTTAAAGCAAACACTGCAGCTAATATTTAAAAGTCTGCATTGAACAGGAATGAGAAATGTAATGCGTTCGCTCCATCTTAAAATAATAATAGAGCATCTCTGTGTCGAAGCAGTTCAGGGCACGGGATTGGTTGATATTTATTGATGTAAAGCGTCCCACTGCAGTTGTTCCATCCACCTCTCGAGCCTGTAACATGAATCCTTGGAATTCGAAGGCATTCTCTGCCGCCTGCAGGGTTACTGAGAGTTAAACACAGAGATGTGTGTTGACCTCTCCTGGTCTGTCGGCGTAACTTGAGTTGACCCCTGCTGCTCACCTAATCATGAGCTTTTCATCACTGAGGAAACTACAATGGTTGTAGCGTGACACCGTTACAGCTGTTTTGCAATGTGGTGATTTTGTGTTGAAAGTCGTTTTTAACAGGTTGTATAAAAATGTGTGAATGAAATTGTATTTAACTGAATTCACATAAATTAGCCGCCAATCGTAGAATGGCTTAATTAATTAAATAATGCAGCATAGTTAGTTAATAATAAATAATAAAAGTGTTGAGTAAAAGAATTGGTAAGAGAATTAAAAAATATATATATTGTTTTGAGCAATGAATAAATTCGTTTTTAAATAAATGTAAAAGTAGTAGTAGTAATAGCTGTCAAATGATTCATCAAGATTATTCGCATCCAAAAACAATTTTTTGTTTCTATAATTTATGTGTTCTTTGTGTATATATATTATATATGCATAAATACACACATTCACCATATATATTTACGTCTATATTTTTAAATGCATGTACTTTATATTATAAATAAATATATTGATGTATTTATTATGTATTAACATGCATGCGTGTGTATTTATACAACATAATAATAGTAATACACAGTATGCATACATATATTATTTAAACAAAACTTTTATTTTGGATTCCGTTAATCACGATTTATCATTTGACAGCACTAAAAATTTGTCTTTCTTTTTCTGGAAAATAAAATAATGATGATTCATCCTACACTGTGCAGATTTTCAAATGCAGGAAGAATGAAATTAAATTGAAAAGTCCCTTCCCCGATACTCCCGATCTCCAACTGTTTAGGATGCAGCACAACTGGCTCGTGGTTGTGATGTAACAATATTGGCTATTCTTTGATATGTCGAGTTATTTGATCTGTCTGAAAATCTTGTTTTAATAGGACAAGCATCAGTATAAGAAGTTGTCACAAAATTTGAATCAGCTGAAATAGTACCATTATGCCATCATTGCCCAACAATTATCCACAGGTAATCCACATGACTCTATCATTATACCGTAACATTTCTGTCATCTCTGGCCACAATACAACTTCTTAATAACCTCAAATAAAAAAGTCCATCTAATGATGTCCACTCAATTTGATTCACATGAGAATCACATTTTTTTTTTTACTGTAAATAGCAATATAATTTATATTTTAGATTCACAAACATCCAGCTTTTGAATTCGCAAGATGTGTTAATTGATTCATTTTGGGGTTTGTATTGTTTTTACCAGCTGGTTGTACTCTCGTTCTGACAGCACCCATTCACTGCAGACGATCCATTGCTTGATGCAAACTCATAATCATCATCATCGGACAGCCTGAGAGTGAGTCAGTTTTCAGCAAATCTACATTTATGGGTTTACTATTCCTTTAACAATGGAATACCAATAAACTTTCATTAAAAACCTTAGAAACTGCACTCACCGGTGATGGTTTGTCCTGGTTTAAATGTGGTGCGGTTCACAGACACTTTGTAGGGAGACCTGCTTATTTGGGACTGAAAATTGGTGTGGTTGGGAGTCATGCTTTGACAGGAATCCTGCACTCGCCCATCGGAGTAAGCCGTGACCCTCCTCACCCACCACACACACAACAGCAGGACTATAGCAACATGCATCTAAAAAACAACATGTGCTTATTTATCTGAATCGACTGATTGATTGATTGATTGAACAGCATGAAATGGTAAACAGATCTGAGAAATAAAAAAAATATATAATATTAAAAATATATATTAGTACTGTCAAACTATTAATTGTGATTAATTGCCTCCAAAATAAAAAATTGTGTTTACATATTATATGTGTGTCTATTGAGCATTTTTATTATGCATATAGAAATACACACACATACAGTTTTGGAAATATTTACATGCATATACATTTATAGATTTATATTCTTATATTTTATATATAAATCTATTTAATATATAAACATAACATATTTTCCTTAAATATATACATGCATGTGTTTGTATTTTCATTTACAGTACATCCTAAAGCACACACACTATTTAAACAAACGCATTTATTTTGGATGCGATTAATCGTTTGACAGGACTAGACTTTACATGTATCTTTGTATTCTTCGGCACTTAGATATTCATTCAAAGACAGCAAAGTAAACTTACTGTGTTAGAGTGAGATGTTTGCTCGTCCAGAAGCAGAGCTGGGACTGTGAGGTTGTTTGAAGGCTCTTTCTTGACAAAGTAAGGAAATACCTATCCCATATATACAGTCTGATTGAATTTCAAGTGGGGGTAAAAGCTGTTGTTTGTGACTGTGAATGCTTACTGTGTGTCTCAACTGCTGTGTCATGTTTCCTTGTAAATTTATTGTGATTGGCACATTTACTCTTTCAGCAAGCGTTTAGATTTCCCACCGAGCAAAGCTTTATTTGATTTGTATTTCAAACATGTCAGAACTTCATGTTCACTAAATATATCCCAACATCAATCATAGAAATTGACCTGAAAGCTACAAGAATATATGCTTAATGTCTTTTAGAATATTTAGTCCATGACCTGACACAGGGGCTTTAAAAATGGACTGTAATAATAAAAACACATTCTATTTTTTAACATAGTGTAGGCCTATATCTTTTAATAATTCACATTTCACTAGTTCATTTCTCATTTCACTTCCTCTGCGATAAAATAGCTTGTTTGGTGAACTTTCCGGGGGACAGGCAGGGAGCCCGGCAGCCTTCGAGCCCTCGGAGGTTTAACCTTCTAGGACAGAGATCCCCAAACTAGGGGCCTGCAGGCCAAAGTTGGCCCGTGGTAATCTTTGATTTGGCCAACCATAAAATCCAAGAAGACACGAGACAGAGAGAGGGAGGGGGGATGCCCTCGACAAAAATCGTCATTTCTAATTTGACATAACATTTTTATTATTATTTTTTAACTACAAAAGAGTAAACTAAAAGTAAATGTTAAATTAAATTTAAATTAATTAGATTTTATTTCTACATGCGCGATTCATGGTGCAGCACCTCGTGCTTTGCGACACTCAATGTCAATTAACGTCAACAAATTAACAAACGCAATAACGGAGAAATCAAGGCTGTGGCACACAGACAAGAGGAATTTTAAAAATGTTTGGCAAGACGAGTTTTTATTCACTGAAGTCAAATCAAAGGCAGTATGTCTAGTTTGCAAGCAGTCGTTTTAGCAGTAGCAGTTTTAATAGAGTACAATATCCGCCGTCATTATGAAACAAAACATTCTGCAGCTTTCTCAAAGTACAGCGGCGAGGCGCGAAAACAGAAGGCTAACAAACCGCTTGCTAAACTTCGATCCGCACAGAGCACGCTGCTACGTCCTTTATCAGCACAAGATTTGACTGAATGAATTGTACCAGCACATCAGCGAGCAGCAGACAGCCCACCCTGATGCGTTTCTCATCTTGGCCGGGGATTTCAATCATGCAGACTTAAAGTGCGTGTTTCCAAAAATACAGCAACACATAGACTT
>JAUMHG010000034.1:7239450-7250093 GCA_032359395.1 Enteromius anoplus
TTGTTTTCATTTTAACATTGCTTTCATAAGTCTGCAAAAGGATTTACAGTTCACTTGCCTTATTGAAAGATGCTTTTAACAAATAATTTTGGCCTTTGCAGGGCAACATTTGTGCAGAATTTCTCTGTCTTCTGGGTTGGCGTGGAGAGTGATCGGATTAGATTTGTGGGCACAAATACGACAGTCACCCCAAATACGACAGTCACCCCAAATACGACAGTCGCCCCAAATACGACAGTCGTCCCAAATACGACAGTCGTCCCAAATACGACAGTCGTCCCAAATACGACAGTCGTCCCACCACAAAGCACAACTTACAACTCCAGTCCATCAGTGTCTCTCACAATCCCTCTTCTTCTTTTACCTCTGTTGGCAATTAATTATATAAAAACTGGATAAACTTTAAAACATCCATCATATGTTCAATGTACAATCAGTAGCTTTGGCTTTTAGTTTCATATTCAGTCATGCTATATATTTGTTGAAGTACAATGGGACTAAAAACATTTGTTCCCCAAAAAATATAAAATATGTTAATAATATATTGATTTTACATTACAAGATAAAAATAATGTTTCCTTTGATAGAACAACATACTGGCCTCATTGTACCCTACTGTTATATATTTATATTAATATTTACTGTATATAATGAAGCTTGTATGAAAACAATGAATTTGTATGAAATGTTAAGAATATTTTATGACCAAAGAATGAAAATACTGAACATGTATGTGAAAAAAACACAACCAAGATCTCAAAACCACTTTAGGTTTATTTCTTCTTCTAGAGCAAAGATGAACACCAACAAAAACAAAATTAAAAAAAAACTTTGTACATATATCTTACCGTGTGTGTGTGTGTTTATTTGGAAGTGTGTAAGAGCAGAATCAAGGCTTTTACAGTACACATTACAGTTGTTTGATCAGAGGAGTGTGTCTCTCTATCATCAGCAGACCCACGGCTCCTCTGCAGTCCAGTTACAGGAGCTGCCTTTACCGGGTCCCTGCAGGACCACGACCAGGGCCTGTGCCCTTTTGATATAGCACCTTTTTTATGGAGGAGAGGTTGTCAGCAAAGGGTTGGAGGGCTGGATATGGTCAGTTCTGGGTTCAGTGCGTCCAGTATGTGGAGGAGGGTCTTCACATTAACTGCAAGGCCACAGTGAGGAGCCGGACAGACTTCACTGGCTCTTGTTCTTGCAGGACAGGCAGCAGGCCTTCCTGTAGTACCAGTGAGTGCACAGCTTCACCCGCAGGACAAGAGCACAGTTTGCTGTGGCTTTATCCTGACAAGCATCCTCAGCTGGGGGAAGAATAAGAAATAGTTTTAAATACAAAATAAATATCAAGCAATTTATTAAAATGTAAAATGTAAATGCTGCAATGCTTAAACGTTTTAAGATTTATATATTTTTTTCTCATGTAAAAAACTACTTTAATAGCAAAATAAATATATTTAAATATATATATATTTATATGTCTTAGTTTCACAGACATGTAATTCTGAGCTGAAAAAATCCCTGGGTTAAAATTTCTTTACCCCAAAAATGTTAACAAGTTAATGAATAAATATTATATTATATATATAATTTAAGTATTTTAATATTTGAGTAATGTTAAAGGTTTAATGGCAGTAATATAATATAATAAAAACACATAAATAAATGTAAATAAATATTTACCTTTCTTTCACCAGGTTAAAATTTCTTTAACAGAAAACAATTAATAAGTAAAATAAATAAATATATATTATATATTTAAATATTTTAATAATTGAGATAAGTGTAATGACCAGTATAATATAACAAATAAAAACAAATTTGAAAAAGTATATTTATTTATTAAACAGAAGAAAGAAATAGCATCCTGTTTGCTTTTAGTATTTTACAAAAGCGCAATGCTTTGTTGTTTTAAGAGTACTTTCGTCCTTCGCTGAGCATCCTACTAGTCATCTACTCTGCACAGACAGCAAGTGTTTTCTAGTTTACATTCAATTGAGCAGCCAGGTAAAGTTGCTGCTTCTAACATATTTCAGATGATAAGCCCTACTTGAGGTTGATGAATGATGTCCTGCCCAACATATGGTCATGGACTGTGTGACTTTCGCCTGTACATTTTTAAAAATGTGATCTTTGACTAAAAAAATTTTGGTCGACCAAGCCTCTCCTCATTGATTAACGGTTAGTCGACTTTAAGAGGGCATCTCTAGAAACCTGTTTTGAAACAATCATGATTTTTGTATTTCTGCACCACTAGGGGCACAGACACACTTCACCTTTGCAAGGCAAATCTTTGCAGAGATGTCAAGAAACGTGCTTTAAGTAGATCTCAGTGAAAATCAGCGACTGCAGGACTGTCCCATGTTCCCCCTACTAAATCTCTAATGCAGAACAAGGAATGTCATTGCTGTCCAAAAACACAAAATTAACTGCCAAACTGACGACATGCATGATGCACTTGCCCTGCGAAGATTAAAAACAACAAAGCATTAATCTGGTCTACATTTCACAGGAATTAGCTTGTGTTGCGCCAAGATAGATTCACATATGCTTTTAATTGAGCCGAGTGGTTTAACACGCACTTGTTTCTGTGTTTCATTAAAAGGTACAGCGTAAACCACTTACAACTGGCATGATCAAATAACAGCCATGCCAGGGTGCGTCCTTACAGCATCTTTCCAAATAAAGATCGACTGGATTTCTTTTTTAACTCACTCCTGGCCTGTCTTGTTGAGAGTCTGCAATGTGTAGCCAAGCTGAGTTAGTTTGTGTGTATAGTGCTGTGGTCACCTGGTGGCTCAGTGGTGCAGGGCTGCACTTCACAGCTCTGCCTGGCCTCGGGTCTCAGTGCTGAGTCACAGCTATGGCCCAGTTCCTCTCCTTGATAACACTTCACCTCTCGGACACGAACTCCAATCCCACACGTTTTACTGCACTGCAGGGCACAGACGCAAACACAAACATTTCAATGAGTCATTATCCAGAACAGCTAAATCACTCCCTATTTGCACTGATGACTTTATAAAAGATGTGCAAGTCACTTTTAAAGGAACACTACACTTTTTTGGGGAAATAGGCTCATTCTCCAACTCCTCCAGAGTTTTACTGTTTTGGAATCTATTCAGCCAAACTTCAGGTCTGGAGATAGCACTTTTATCATAGATCATTTAATCTGATTAGACCAGTTGTATCGCATAAAAAAATGACCAAAGAGTTTCGATATTTTTCAAAACTTGACTCTTCTGTAGTTATATGGTGTACCAAGACAGGCGGAAACTTCCTTGATTATTACACTGGAATGGGAGTACAGTTCCCAACCATATCGGCATAGAAAATTGCAACTTTAAATTTTCCGCCTGAAATAGTTCTATGAATCTCAATTTAGATTTACCATGGACTTCATATAAAACATAAATTTTAGTGCTTGAGGCTTTTTATTAGATGTCTACTTATAAGAATTTTAAGTGAAAATAATTTTTTTCATTAGTTCCTTTTTGGGGTAAAGGTTACAAACACAAAAATGTGGGAAAATTTTTTTCCTCTCACATGAAACTCATTCATATTCCTACTGAAATTGAATTTCACTTGTGAAATGAGGCATTTACTGTACATAGCATATGTTCTTGAGATTTTGCATTATTTCTTGTAACTGCAACATTATTTCTCACAAATTCTGAATTTTCTTGAAATTGCAACTTTCATTTATCCTGACAGCAGTTAAATCTTTTTTAGTTTTGCTTTTATATTGTCACACAGCTTTATTTCTCGTAATTGCAACTGTGACTATAATTCCTCTTAATGGTAATCAAATCCAATAATATCTCACAAATCAAGCATTCTGCATTAGTTCAGGCAGGCCTCGTAGTCAAGCTCAAGCTGTCAATAGTCAAGCTGTCTGGAGAATTTCAAACCCAGCCCCTAACAGCTGACCTGACTCCTAAGCTCTGAACTGGCAAAACACAAACAAGGGCGCCTTTCTTTCGCTGCTTTTGTCCGCTTGCTTTTCTGCTTCCTCTGTACCCTGCTAGCAACCCACCTCCTCCCCATCTTCTCCTTTATCTTGTGTTTAACTCTCACCATTTTAACTTTATAATGTCTCACACAAATTTCTCATTTTGAAATGATAATTTACAAACACTTTTCATTATTATTTCATGTTAATCAATGTAGTTCCCTTTCAGTCGGTCACTCCGAGTCACATCGGATTTGACCGACGAATTGGGATCTCGCTTCCAGAGGAACAATCTGCTTCGCATGTATAAAAACATGCCAATGAACATTGGCATGCACTGATTGCATCCAGCAGCAGCTGATCACCGCGTGAGTATAAACAGGCAGTGGATGCATGCATCATTAGCTTTTCGCGTCGAAGCTGAACTTCTACGGACGTTCTGCTCCTTCTGAATTTGCAAGACAGTGACTGGCGGTACGGCGCTTCAGCGGCGGTGGTTTTCCAGCTGAAGTGGGTTGCCATAGCAGGCTGCACTATCCCCCTGCTGTGTGCAGGCAGTCATCTCCCATGTGCGCCTCAGCACACACAAAAGAGCTTATCTCTCTAAAAAAGCAGTTCACGTTTCTGGATGCGGTCGTTACCTGACACCGGGTGATGTCACGAGCGTTGCCTCACGTGCCTGGGCTTAAAGCACGCTGAGGCAGTATTTGTGGACGAGTCATGTTCCTGTTGTAGGAAGATGACCGTTGCGGAGCTGCGAACCAGACTCTGCTACCTTCAAGGGGGCGCGGTACCTATTCCACTGCCTAGATCAAGGGCTCGCCCTGGTGAGAGCCGGGTGAGTGCTTCTTCTAGCAGTGGGCGGACTGGTCTAACAGTGATGGTGAGGAATTTCCCTCCAAGGGCTCCTTCTTCCACCGGCACTCCACTCCCACTGGAGCTGCCATTGAGACAGTCTGGCCCCCCGCAAGGGGTACCAGCTGTCACCTTTGGTGCTCCCCCCGATGAAAAGATGTCAGTCGCTGCATCGGAAGGAGAGTCAGACTGGCGGATACGGACCTAGAGTTGGTGGCTATGCTTGCCGGGGCCTCCGAGGGGGTCGGGATCATGTGGAATCATCCACCACGTCCTGAACCCTCAAGGCTGGATGATTGGTACCTGGGGGTAGCTCGGTGCCTTTCTTCCAGACCCTTTGGCACCCGCGTCCAGACCTTTGGAAACTTCATATCTGGTCCCTGGACAGGACGCGGAGGTTCTAGGTGACCTACCCCAAGTGGTAGTTGACACAATTTCTTCTGCGAGAGCGCCTTCTACAAAAGCTGCCTACGCGTTGAAATGTAACCTGTTCGTTGAGTGGTGTTCTTCTCAACAGGAAGACCCCCGGAGACGCCTAATGACCCTTAAAGTCTACGTGGCTGCCATTGCTGCGAACCACCACCCCATAGATGGCAGGTCTGTGGGTAAGCATGACGTGGTTATCAGGTTTCTCAGGGGAGCAAGAGGGTTGAATCCTCCACGGCCTCCCACTGTACCCTCTTGGGACCTGTCTCTTGTGCTGAGAATGCTACAGTGGGTCCCATTTGAGCCTGAAGTTCTTGTCAAAAAAGACTCTGCTCCTGCTCGCACTGGCCTCCATCAAGAGGGTCGGGGACCTGCTGGCAATTTCGGTCGACGAATCGTGCCTTGAGTTCGCGCCCGGAATTCCCAGGTAACACTGAGGCCATGGCCCGACTACATGCCCAAGGTTCCCACCACTCCGTTAAAAGATCAGGTGGTGAACGTGCGAGCGCTGCCCCTCGGAGGAGGCAGACCCAGCCCTTGCTTTGCTCTGTCCTGTCTGAGCACTAAGATGCTACATTGACTGGACACAAAGCTTTATGACCTCAGACCAGCTCTTTGTCTGTCATGGAGGCCGGCATAGGGGAAATGCCATCTCCAAGCAGAGGATGGCCCACTGGATAGTGGATGCCATTACCCTAGCCTACCAAGAGCAGGGTATGCCCTGCCCCCTCAGGGTACAAGCCCACTCAACCAGAAGTGTGGCATCGTCCTAGGCACTGGCATGTGGCACCTCGCTGACAGATATTTGTAGAGCTGTGGGCTGAGCGACCCCTATACGAATGGGTAGAGGCACTGAGAGGCCCAGTTCAGGTCGGCTTGCTAACTTCTCCAGAGTGTCCAGGTAGACCCTGGTAAGTTTCTCTGTCCCCTTCTGCAGCCAGATCTGGCAGAGCATCTGGCGCCAGGCCCTCCCGTTGAATCCCGGAAAGGAGATCTGGTGAGGGCAGGGGTCCATGTGGGGTTCACAAGGAGGACCCACTGTACTCCACGGTTAAAACCTAGAGCCCGTGTTTCCCCGGCAGACCCCTGCCATCTAAGAGGGTTCAATCACCTACTATATTCCATATGCACTGAAATACTGTCCATATGTGTATTCGTTCTGAGACCTCTTACGGGAAGGCTGGACTTCCGTACGTCTCTGTTCAAGGAACAGGGACGTCCCAGTGTTCCGGATTACTGAATGGCTAGTGCTTGAACAGCATCTGTGCTAAGCCCGGGCCTAAAGAGAGGGGGCTGGGAGACTCCCGCAGGACACTGGAAAGGATCCATGGCGTTTTGGTAGGGATCCCAATTCGTCGGTCATATCCAGTGTGACTCGGAGTGACCGACTGAAAGGGAACGTCTCGGTTACGTATGTAACCCTCGTTCCCTGAAGAAGGAAACGTCACGTCCCGTCGCCATGGTGCTGTACCACCGCCGAGCGGCCGGGTCACCGGCTCAGCTCCTCAGCAGAAAAACTACTGATGCATGCATCCGCTGCCTGTTTATACTCACACAGTGATCAGCTGCAGCTGGATGCAATCAGTGCATGCCAAAGTCGAAGCAAATTGGTCCTCTCGAAGCGAGATCCCAATTCGTCTGTCATATCCGACGTGACGTATCTGTAACACTTTAGAATAGGGAACACTTATAAACTATTTACTATGACTTTTCCCTCAATAAATTTGCTGCTTATTAATAGTTAGTCAGGTAGTTGTTAAGTTTAGTATTGGGTGGTTTTAGGGATGTAGAATAAGGTCATGTAGAAATTTCTCATAACTGCAACTAAAAATCCATCAGTGTCTTGTTATTTTGACAATGCAATGAACTTCCATATCTCATAGTACTGGCTTTATTTTACTATTTTTATGAAAAGTGCTTATTAAGTTTGAAATATGGATATTTATTGTACAAAAACACTTGAATTCACTACAGGAGGACTTTATTCACCCCCGGAGCCATGTGATGGATGTTTTATTATGAATACACACACGTTATTTCACGTCTTCCAAAGTGTAACGGCTATCACCCATTTAAAGGCTTGGAGGAATCTGGACAATTTTTATTGTAACTCCGATTGGATTCGTCTGAAAGAAGAAAGTCACGCCGGTTTCACACTGCACGGGTCAGCAGGGCATGAGGAGCGCTTTTTTGTTGCAAATCTTTCCTAATTTTGTCTTGGATCTCAAAGCGTAACCTATTTAATCTAGCATCTGCATGCAAGCTTTCCTTTGCATGGCAAAATATAATATATCTTATACAAAATGTGAGAAGGGTCAGACATCCTTTTTGCTGACAGGCTATTTTTTCATATAACGTTACACATCCTTTGCTTAAGTTTATTGTGTGAACTGTAATAAGGCAGTCGCATAACAAAATATGTTGGCAAAACTAAATTAAAGCACACAATGTTCAGAGAGAAGATTGCTGGAAAATACTACAGAAATAAGATGTTTGTCTATAGCTTACTGCAGTACTAGCCACAGTTCAGCTGCACGCGACAAACACCGCCAGTGTGAAAGCACAAACGGCTTACGCGCTGCTTATGCCCTGCTAACGCGTGCTGTGTGAAAACGCCAGATGATATCATACGTAATCCGCATTTCATTACGTCAGCACGGCATATTATTTTCCTTCCCTTTGGTCACGTAACGTATTTTATCACACCTAATTTCTCATTGTATTGTTTCATGAATATATTTTGCCTAAAGCTTCTGATGTTAAAAACAGGACAAATATTTATAGTGATGTGAATGTAGCCCATTGTTACTAGAGCTCTCCCTCTGCTAAGGCTGCGCCTCAAGATCAGGCCGCTTATCTCACCGCCTCCGTTGAGGCCGTTCCCCTCCCCGCCTTAGACTAGGCCGTTTACCTGCTGCCTCAGACGATGCCATTACCCTTCCTGCCTTAGACGAGGCCGTTTTCTCCTCTTTACCCCATTGTTATTGTTATAGCCGGACGTCAAGCTCTGCCCTAGCTATGGTTTAAATCACTAGGGCTCCGAATCCGCCGTCCACCCTGCTCGCCCCCCGGACAGCACGCCAAATTAGCTAACATTTTTATGATAAAATGAGGAAGCGTGAACTCTTGAAAATGATGATGGATGCCAAAAACCGTTTACTACCCAAAATAATAAATGAGGTGTTAATGTGTTGTAGTCCCTCCACCACACTATAAATAAAATTGAAATGGGATAAAGAATTAAAGACTGAAACACCAGAAACAGATTGGTACAATATTTGGAAAATACATCAAACTACCACTAGCTCACAAATATCGAGGGAGTTTTCCTGGAAGTGCCTTATTCACTTCTTTATTAGACCTAAGATCAAAAGCAACAGGTTTACTGGAGACAGTGTGGACATTTAGAAACAGATCAGACATCTTTTGGAGTTGTGGGAAAAAAGTTTTTGGGATGATGCGCAGGTAGTTATGTCTGAAGTGCTTGGATATAGAATACCCAGAACCGCTTCATTTTTGCTAATGGGAAATATTAAAGACATAGTACCAAAAAGTGACCAATATTTGTAAGTTTCTTTTTGTGGCTTGTAAAAAGACTATAATTAGGAACTGGCTTAAAGATGTAAATTTGAATAGTAAACAGTGATTTCGGATTATTGAAATATATAATATAATATTATACTATTATATTATATAATATAATAGCTTTCCTGAGCTGTATATGCTGTGTAGCATAAATCTAATATGTATGTTTATTACCTCTTTTATATGCATTGTGCAAATAAAAATAAAAGTGAAAAAAAAAGTTAAAATCATTATTTTCACTATATGAACCAAATGTGTCAACAACATCCCAATTCAATGAATACACTACACATGGCATGAACCCCTTGAATTCTGTAAAACATAAAAAGTTTAAAAAAGGAGCCAAACCAGATAAACTATAATAACCCCTCCTAACCTGGGACCAGGAGGTAGTAAACCACTTGGAGCAGGGTCTCTCAAAACAGGCTGCACTGTCCGCCGGTCTGAGGGATCTGTCACACATCCTTTCAAGAAACTCCTTGAAGACGCCACCCTCCAGCCCTGCACACACCACCTGACGCGTCTTCACCCCACGGCCACATGTGGAATTACACTGGGAATGTTCAAAACAAAATATTTCAGTAAACACATAGGAGCTGTGTTGTTATTGTTTAATACAACAAAAAAACTTTGGTAAAAATTTGTTTTTACAATAAGGTTTAGTAATTAATGTTAGTTTATTACATTAACTAAAAATTAGTAATACATCTGTTATAGTATTTATAAATCTTTAAATTAAATCTAATGTTAACAAAACTTTATATTGTTAGTTTGTTTTAGTACCTGAACATTTATTAATATTAACAGATATACCTGTGGATATTAATAATACAGCCATAAATGTTTAAATTAATAATAACTGGGATGATTTAAACATTCTTTTCATTCCTACATCATGTTAACCATTGTAGGAGATAGATGGGAAAAGTTATCGTAAACTGCAGTACATAGGGGCAGCTCACCTGTTCCCACTCTTGCTCCACCCAGTGAGCAGGGCAGTTTTTGTCTCCACATGGATGCACGGCCAGTGGCTTGAGCTCTGGATCACACTGGCCATCAGAAATCACCTTCCCACTGCTGTTCTTACACACCACATAGCGTCTCATCCTGCCCTCCCCACATGGCCCTGAGCACTTAGAGAGGGAGAAGCAAACACACATAACATCATGTTTAATGGACAATCTAAAGTTTTAAAATTCTATGTCATATTATACAGGACATTTTCTGAAACCCACCGGCCCCCAGTCAGAGACGGTCCACCTGCGGTCACAAGGTGGCCCCTCGCACTCTCTCTGGCTGACCGGTCTGGTGGAGTCGTTACAAAGTCTGGCCTCCATGGAGCAGCGCACCTCACGGCTCCTCACCCCTCGAGCGCCACACCGTACTGAACACTGTCACAATTACAAACAACCATTACTGGTGCATTTAATCTAAAATAAAACTTTTGGGTCTTATTTTCAGCTAAATCTAAAACTTAATTTAAATTTGAAAAAAGTCATTACTTAAAATATATGCATTGTTAATGGAAAAATTATAAAATACAAAAACTGCTGCTATTGAGGTGGGATACAGGTACGGGGGCTGCATCAGGATTGGGACCCAACGCAAATCTCGCGGGAGTAGGCGGTTTGAACTCTGCTGCGGGCGGGAATGGGCGGCTAAAAAAAAAAACACTGCTGGATCGGGAGGTAGTCTAGCGACATGATGTCATTGTCAACATGATAACCCAGACAGCGTGCTTCCAGGAGGAAAGTATAACAAAGAGCGCTTCCCAGCGCTATCAAACCTGGTACGTTTCATCTTTAGTATCCCCGCATCCAGTGCG
>JAUMHG010000034.1:7251758-7273714 GCA_032359395.1 Enteromius anoplus
ATTGTGTGTTAGCTGGACTTTTTTATTTATTTTTTTATCCAAATCAAAATAAAATAAATATATACTAGTCAACTTTTGGATCAAAACCTTTTTAATATATATACATAAAAACATAATGTGCATACACATTGCTTAAAAAAAATCTACATTTTTTTCTGTTTATATGTTTTGGAATTAGTCGTTTAATTATGACAAGAGTCTAGACAGGAATTGGCCGGTCCAAGTTTGATTTGCCTTGTGGTCCTTTCCCTGTTCTCCTCATTTTTTTCTCCACATGATTCCTGCCTTAATTCAAACTGCCCAAATACAGCCAGAAAGGCAAAAATATAACTATAAAAAAATTAAAGCTTGTTATTTTATAGTGCATAGGCTAAAACGAGTGCACTTATAACTCAGACCTTGAATTCATCCACCCTGACGTTTTCACACTTTGTATGTTTGCTTAAGTCTGAACAAGAATTTGATTCACTGGACTGCATTATCTTCAATACAGTTACTATAGCGGAAAATGTAAATCCCCCAGTTCCTACATATCAATAATTTAAGAAAAGGCCCATTTATTCTTTATAATTTCATGTTAACTTGTCCTTTGAGAACTGAAGGAGAACTGAGGCTGGGAAAGGGAAAAAACTTTTTTCTACCCTAACAAGCACATCTGTGGAAAGGATGCAGTGACATTTTGAAAGATTGGTGCACATTTCCATTCATAACAACTCGAGCCAGACCATGGCAATAAATATTTCAGAGCATTCATCTAAAGGCTCAATCCGTTCATGTGCCTTCCGTCTGACCTCTCACTGTGGGGGGTCTGCACTGGCTCCACCTGGTGGAGCTGGAGGAGGTTGGAACGGTGGCTTGTTGAGTCATTAGTCCTGGCCTCAAACACAGACTCCTCATCTGGACCGTGCATGTCCAGGTTGCCGGGGTAGATTTCCAGTGTCAGGCTGTTGTCCAGTGAAGAATTGAGCTTGAGTGCAGCACAACCCGTGAGTGCAGAGTCTTTACAGGGCTGTCTGGAGCCTGAAGGCCAGGACGCTCCGTCATAAAAGAGACTCCTTAGCACCGGTGTAGATGTGTGGTTGGAGTCACTGGAACTAGATGAATCACCATCAATCAGGTTGGAATCAGGGCCTGGACAATCGCAAAGCATGTTTATATGGGAAATCAATCAATCAATCCATGACATCTAAGCCTTTTCTTTATAGTACACAATATTTAAAAAAATATATACAGTAGATGAACTAAATATAAAATGTATATTTTAGATGACTTTTACAGCATGTATAATATAAACTACCATTCAAAAGTTTGGGTTTGGTAAGATTTTTAAAAAAGAATGAACACTTTTATTGAGCAAGGACACATTCAATTGATAAAAATCTATACAACCTTTATAAAGACATTTATAATGTAAAAGATTTATTTTGATATAAATGCTGTTCTTTATATATATATATATATATATACACACACACTGTGTTTTCCTCAAACATATTAATAAATTGATAATGATACCAAATTATAGTGACCGAAGGCTAAAGTGACACTAAAGACTGGAGTAAGATTTGCCATCACAGAAGCAAAATATATTTTAAATATATTCATAACGTTTTTTTTTTATTATTTAATATAATATTTTACAAAACTATCCAAAAATATTTTTCCAAAAAGACTGATGACCTTATGGTCAGTCAGACCCAGTCAGTTCGTACCAAATCCTCTACAGTGAAAGCAACATGAAATTCCAATGAATGAACCCAAAATGTTTCCCCAAAAGCTTACTTACCAAAACTACCTTGTGCCTCAAGATGGTGCATTTCATCATCTAGCTCGTTCTGAAGGACCTCACTGGCAGGTCTAAACAACACCAGACCAGGCAGCTCACTGAAGTTTACAGAGGCCTGAAGTTCCCACAACAGCTCCTCATGACCCACGTGCACCTCCACATTATCTTGAGGTCCAAGTGAAGTGCTCTGGTTGCCTTTCTTCCCATAGTCCTTACGAGCCTCGATTTCATTATGAGTGGAGGAGAGCTCCGTAGAGGACGTGTTTACCTTCTGCTCTGCCAAGGAAGGTTCTTTGGACGTCTTTGACATCAGGTTGCTTATTTGAGGTTGCTCAGGCGTAGAGACCATGGGAGTCAGCTCTGGAGCTCGAGGGACTGTGTACTCATACGTGATGTGAGGCATCTTTCCATTGAGGTTGTAATACTGAACAGAAAGAAAACAGGTACTAAGAAAAAAACTAATTTCGTATTATATTCCAGCTGGCTTAGGTATTTACATATTAGATAAAAATAAAAACATGGTTGTGATGATTTTACATACCTATATACCTACCATGACATTCAGGGCCTGATGGGTGGGACCCTGAGCCATGATGTACTCAAAGCCATCAGAGAAGAGGTTAGCTGGCCTCCTATACTTAAAGACTGTCCCAGCAACATGGAAGTTCTGTGGATTGTCAATCACACTGTTTCCATTGAAGAAGAAGTGACCCGCTTCATCAGACAGAGCTAGGAGATGACAAAAGAGATATTTAATTGGGGTTTTTTTCTTTTCTTTTTTTTCTCTTTTCTCTTTCCCCACCAAGTAACTCTTACCCAAGATATTTTCAGTTTTCCGCCGCTCTATGATCTGGATATCAGTAGCACCAAAAGGTATGTTGGTTATGAACACATAACCTAAAGAAACAACGACAAATGAATACATTTGAAATTATCTGTTACATGTAGTAATTTATGCATAATGTTTGTGTTTAATAAGTTCTTTAGAATATTTTCTTTAGTGTTCTACAGAACAAAGAAAGTTGTTCAGGTTTGGAGTGATAAGAGGGTCAGCAAATTAATGACCGAATTTTCATTTTTGGCTGTATCCATCAATCAGTTTAATTATAAAATAAATGCATAAAAGGTAACAAATTTGTCCAGAGACAGTCTATTCAGCCTTTAATGCTAACATAAGGTATACCTAACTGTGTGATTCCTTTCCGGTAAGATCCTGAGACGCGATAACAAGAACCTCCGTTTCCACCACAGACTCCACATTTGTCTATGGTTTTACTGGAATACAATTTCCCATCACACCCTACCACCTGCAAACACAAGAATAGAACAGTTAGCACTGAGCATAATCTCAAAACACAGGGCAATGTGTTTTTGTTTATCACAAAGAAATAGACTTTCCCATACAGCACCATATATTTAGAAGATTCTAAATGATTCATTCTCATATGCTAATTAATACACCTTTACCTTTGCTGTCATCTAACACCCATATAAATCTGGTTTTATTCATTTTAAGTTTATGATGATTCATGATCGCTATCAACCAATAAAGTGAATGTCAACTTAAAAACCTGAATATATACAGTAGCATTACTGTATATTCTCAACTTACATAACATTGGCTGCTTGAAGTTTGGAATAACCTTTGCACCAAATACTATTCTGACACACCTGACACTGGCCCTCGATGCAAACGCCCTGGTAGATACCGTCCCTGCAGAACGTCCCATCATGGGCAGGCACCAACAGCTGCCTTTCTCCTGTGGTTGTGGTGCACTGGAGGTCACATGGCTTATTGGAGATGTTAATGTAATCATCTGAACAAGAGGTGACATCAGCAAAACATCATTACGATCTATGCTTCAGAGAAGTCCTCAAGAGATAATATGTCATTGAGAGGCCTCTTTTGTACATAAGGGACTGTGGGCTGAGGAAACAATCCTAAAGGGGCATCTGTGAGCTATAATTCAGTCGAGTCTAAGGCACTGAAAGGCTGAAAGACTAGGAAGCAGAGCAAATTAAAGCGATTTGGAAAAAAGAAAGAGAAAGAGGTGGAAAAAGAAAACACTGAGGGACGTTTTCTTTACCCGGATAAAGTGGAACCCACTCATAGTGCTTCCTGCCGAAGGCTTTGGCATTGAACTGAGAGCACTGGTGCTGTTTGAAGCTGATTCTGCTGTTTGGGCACGGCTAGGCAAACATCCAGACAACAATAAAGACACAGCTCGTGAGCCAGGCAGCAGGTCAAACAGCCTGCAGATATTAGAGCTTCAAGCCAACATGTGTAAAAATGCAGTTATGCCAGATGGCTTGGATGAAGTATTCCACCCAGCAACACAGTCACATTATTATGGGTTATCCTTTAATTATACAATAACATCTTTATGAAGATCTCATAAACTTTTGGCCATACCTGATTTGTACACAGCTGATACTGTTTGGACGGTCCAATGCAGAAGGAACTGTTGATGTTTTGGGTCGACGTCAGTCTGAAAAGGGGTTATCTGTATATAAGTCCTCCAGATCTTGATGGGACATTTCAAAATGTATAAGAATGAACCTACCTATTGCTGATTATGATTTTACTGTTACAATGGACATAGCCGATATTAATTTTCAATTTTGTCTAACAAAACAGTAGAAAAAAACTATTAAAACTTAAATCAGGGGTTTTCAGTGAATTCAGGCATCTCAACATTAAAAAAAAATATTTATTAAGATTTGTTAGTTAATAAATTATTATTTGTTTTTAAGTGCAAATGTGGTATAAATATAAACACAGGGTAAAAGAGCTGCACATTTAAATATCCAAAATCATACATTTCAGATATAAAAAAACGAATATGAAAATATATAAAAATCCTTAAAAATTGACCCTTTTTTTACTTTTTACTGCGGAATAAAAACTGCCTACACTAGTCCTCGACCAAACCAGTCCATGGATGGTTTATCTAGCTGGGGACTAGTATAAGCGTAATATTATTAATACACTAACGGTATATATATATATATATATATATGTAATTAATTTTAGATACTATTAATTAGCTTTTAATATTTTTTTTTACTTGATTTTTTGTCATTTTTATTATATTATAATAAATATAATAATATTTATATCTCCAATGAATACCACATAGTTTTAGGCAGTAAACTAGTTAACATGAGTACTTCAGCATCCCATACCGGTATAACCCACATCCATATCCACAGCATATGCCATCGTGATCCCTTTAAACGTTTCCATACATGATTGTCCTCATCTTTCTAGCTCTCTCCGTCCCCTCCCCCCACACACACCTTTGCTGCCTCCACCATACTGGGAAATGCTAATGGAGGCCAGCTGGACTGGCTCAGCTAGGGCCCATATCTCCAGCAGAATCTCTCAGTAATGTTTGACCATTTGCTCTAAAAGCCATTTTATAAATATGTTTGTCATTCTGAGCAGAATTCCTGTGTTATGTGGGCCAGTGGATTGATGTTCATTCCACATGACATTCCTCTGGGTGCTCTGGAGGATATTAGTCAAGGGGGAATTCTCTCCCATTTCCCCCTCTCTCATGTGAGGGTTCACTTGGGTTAGTCTACACACTGGTATAGGCTGAGGAAAGGAAACATTGATCTATATACGTTTTATCTTTAATGGATGGGAAAATTCCATATTTTCTCTCATTCTTTGGAGAAAATGAATAAACTATTTGCTTAAAATGAACTAAAACAAATAAATTAATTAATTACGAATGTAAAAATACATCTAAAAATGAAATTAAATGTAAACAAGTAGCAGATAAACCTTGTTAATTAAGTCAAACAACATGAAAGGGAAACGGTGCATTCTAGGCCAAATAATCCTGCATTAAATTAATTCTGTGACCTTCAAGTTAATGGTGAGTGAAATTACCCGGTGTGAAAAGGGGGTTCAGAGCAGGGTCAAATTGACAGCCTTCAACCCATAGTGGAGAACCTTGCACAATGCATCAGACCTGTCACTTCTGATTAGTCCAGAGGTTATTTTTTCCTGGGGTTAGATCTAAATGAGCCTGTGTAATATCTGAGAGCGGCGTACCTTTGTTGCAGACAGTGACGCTCTTGAGAGCGCACTCCTCCTCCACAGGTACGGGAACAGGTGGACCAGCTGCTCCATTCACCCCACCACTGTGCTACCTCGTCTGGCTGCCTCTGGAAATCCTCCCTCCCCTCACTGCTGTCCTGGCAAAGACAGAGACACAGTGCTTCACTGCTGCACACTTGCATGATAACATGGAAAATCTGTAAACAATGGCAATTATTGTCAGATACAAGCACTTTTCTGTGTAACTTTGTGGGTAAAAGCGGTCATGACTCTCGAGGCACTAATATTAATCTAATGTTGTTGTAGTACAGATTTTGTTTCCTATGTTGGACCCAATGAAATTTGAGGAAATAAAGCAACTTAAGACAACACATTACAAATTTTACATTATAATATAATAAAACATAATATACAGAATATAAAATATTTGTAGCTTGTTTTCTGTGTTGGACATCATTAAAAATACATTTGCAATGTCATACAGATTGTGAAGATTTCGCAGTACTGATACTCTAAGTAGTATAAATAGAAGTGTAGAATAGAGTGTGATGAGAATAGAAAACAGAGAGCAGAATAAAAAAGAAAAATAGGACAGTAAAAAAAGCACTTTGGCTAAAATCCAAAACAGACTGGCTGTCTATGAATTTTCATCGAAGAAGCCCAGACAAGCCTAGACATTAAAGTTTAGTGAGACTTTGTGACTAAAGAGAGAGAGAGCGAGCAGTGGAGGGCAGGTTTAGGGAACAGATGGAGTCGAAGGTGAATGGAGCCCCCCTAACGGCCCAGATGAAAGGGCCAGCGACTGTAGGCAAATTAAGCAGACTCCTGTTGTCTAGACAGCAGGTTAATCGCTCCATAGAAAGTCTTGTGAAGCTCTCCAAGAGAAGAGCTGCCCAGCATGGTTGATCTCAAACCAGCTTTAATGGTCAAAGTTTGGATATTGGTATAAGGAGGAGGATTTACACAAAGACCATTTTCTTCCTAGAGCTATGCACCCGTTGACCCATCCTGAACAGTGCGCCTTTTAATCCACAACTGACATTTGGAAAGTTATGGTATACTTAAGCATGAAATCAACTTGTCTGTAAGTGACATTTTGACATAGATGCCCACTTTCTGTCTTTTTTCATGACTGAGTCTCTTTAGAAGCACATTTAAAGCAGAATATGGACTTACAGTGAGGCATTAAAGCAGACTTCTCCGACAGGCTTGTAGAACTGCATAATGGTGTGGGAGTTTAGCAGCCTCTCTCTACAAACCCAAATAGCCCCCCCAAAACGCCGAGGATGTTAAGGGGATCTTGTCCAAACAAGAGTCTGCATGGCCATATGTTTTTTATCTGAATGCCCTCTGGATGTTTACATTCTAAATAGACAATAGGCTTTTCCCCACTTTCTAATGCATGCTAAAACAGAGACCCCCTAAGGAGACCACATGGGCTCATGAGTTTCGAAATGTCACTTCAGTTGAGTTTAGTCTGCTGATGCTTGAACACGGCGCCAGTCAGGTCGAACCGGTCATAAACGCGCTGAACTGAGCAGCATCAAAATATATTTTATAGCACAACAGTAAAATTGCTTTCAACAGCTTGGATGAATAACGCCAATAAATGTTAGACCAAACAAATTAGGGAATGATAATGCGTTATTTTTGGACTACAGTAGCAACAGGACACGAATGAACCTTTACATTGTAAATCATTCTTTTGATTCGAAACTTTTCAGTGAGTCGGTAGAAACGAATCCTTGAATCAGACTGAATCAACGGTCATCTAGTTCACAACTTTGAATCTGTTCTTTCAAAAGGGGTGAAATAAGTTTGGCTAGATTGGCTAGAATGACATTATAAATACAAGTACGTTTTAAGAAGTAACCTAAAACATATAAAAGCAGACAAGCAGTGTAAATTTATTTATTTTTATGATTGACTATTGTGATGTTTTAATAGGTTAGTAATGACTGCAACAACACTGAAAAATTAGCTTTGAAATTCAAAAAAGCTGAAATTTCCAGTTGTTTTGTTATGGTATGTGATTGTTATTTAAAGGTTACAAAATGTTCTTCCAAATTTTGAATCTTTATGTTTATTGGGCTATCCTTAGAACGTTAGAATGTCCTTTCCGCGGTTAGAACACTATTTAAAGGTTACAAAAACGGTTCTTAGAATGTTCATAAGGTACAACAGTATAGGGACATTTTGAGAATGATGAACGCAGAACGTTTATCATGACACTATGAGAATCATAATATTAATATAAGGAAGTTATAAAAAAGTTCCATAATTATTAGGTATTGATGTCATTAAAACAGTGAAGTGAAAACATTACCCTTTAGCTATTAATAATTTAAAACTCATAAAAAGATTACGTAATTACGTGGTGACTGAATGTTTTTTTAATAAGGTTCTTTGAAACTAACTGTTCGAAAGAACCGACTCGCGGAAATGAGTCAAAGTTCTCATCACTAGATTCACCTCGAATCAACTCGCTCTCAACTCAAACATTCAACAGAAAGAAAAGTTGTCACCTGCATAAGCCATAAAAGAGATTTTCAAGAATAACAATTCACTGCTAATTCATTTCTTAGTCCACGATTTGTTCAGGTATCAAAAAGTAATATCAAAGAGTTTTATAATTCGCAATCAAAATCGTAAAACAATTATGTACAGCTTTAATTTGGGAAATTCCAGACATAAAACATCCAGCTGGGCTTTGATATAAGAGAAATGTCGCGCTCGTGGACGTGGTCAAACCGTGTTTTGGTGTGAAAGTTTGATGTGAAGCCCGCCACAGTGGCTCTTCTCGTTTCCCGCATTGTAACCGGCATTTGTTTCTGAGCGCTTATTCAAATCAGCGTTAGCAGTTGACTTCAAGCCCAAAACGTGTTTCACAGCGAACTGTACAAAACGAACGCGATTTACCTTAACATTTGCACCTGCTGCCGTATTAATAATCCATAAGTGTAAGACAAAGTAATGTAGTAGAATATGTCCGAATCTTGCAGTCCAGAGACAGTACATGGTTCATTTGAGAACAAGGAGACCTCGCCCCCCTGATCTTAACCAAAGACTAAAGAGAGAGAGGGGCTCGCACTTTGAGGTCTAACGGTGAACGAAACCCTTGATGCATTAAAGGCTTTACAACCTGCTGGAAGAAAAGAGAAGAAAAGGGGGCTGATCAGACCCATTGTGATTGACCTTGTAGATTTCAAAGTACAGCATCTATCCCTATAGGATCCAGAAACAGACGTCTGCCTACATTAGTCATGTGAATAGTCTGAGTGCACTTCTAATAACAGGACAGTTACACAAAGGCACTCGGAATTACCTGGCTTTTTGTAGCATCCTTGTCACCTGATCACAGCTTGTCAGTTTCATGTTATTGACCTATTTTTCATAAAACATTCAACTAACTTGAGTGGCAAACATAAAAAGACAATATTTACATGGTGAATTTTGCCATAAGTTAAATATATGAAATTTTTTACAATATATATACAAATTGTAGAAACGTAATTTCTGGTAAAGCTGTTTTGCAACAATTCATATCGTAAAAAGGGCTATAGGCTATAAATAAACTTTAACTGAATTGGATTAAATTGTGTTTTCCCCCATGCATATAGAAAACATGATAAATGAACATCAGAAATATTTAAGTCTGAACACCAATTTATAGATATTTATAGTGGAAATTAACATTTAAATAACATAGCTTGATGTCTAATGTTTCAAAGCAAATCTAATGCCCTCAAATAGTCATAATTATAGTGTTTTTTGTTTGTTTTCGAGTGAGAACATCAGAAAATTTGGGTCAATATTTTAACAGATTAACAGGAAAACACAATGCACATTATTGCAACTTGGAATTTAATCCAGTCACATGAATGAATATCACTGTACTTAACGAAGCTATGTTCTCATGCCACAATAAATTCAGGTTTCTGATAACGAAAGCATGTTCAGACACCCCACCTTTGTCGTACCAAAGACTGTGCATTCAACTTGAAAAATTACAGCTGCATATCTTAAACCTACTATTATATATATACAGTACAGTACAGGCCAAACGTTTGGACATAATTTCTCATTCAATGTGTTTTCTTTATTTGCATGACTATTTACATTGGTAGATTCTCACTGAAGGCATCATCTGGTGAAGCAAAAACCTGCAAGCTGATAATAAACATTTACATTAAAGTGTGTTTTGTATTGTTTTGTTTTGTTTTTCTGGCTAAAACATACATCCTCTATCTAATGTATAATTTTGCTATCTCTGGTGAAAAAGTTATCTCATCTACTTGCGGATCATTATAATTTTTTTTCAGCTATTTGAACTCACATTCTGACTGCCCATTCACTCCTGAGGATCCATTGATAAGCAAGTGATGTAATGCAAATCTGTTCTGATGAAGAAACAAACACATCTATATCTCGGATGGCCTGAGCGTGAGTACATTTTCAGCAAATTATCTTTTTTTGGGTGAACCATTCCTTTAAACAGCCATTCGTGGATGTTTATCCATTTTTCAACTGCATCGGTGACATACACAGGATGAAAACTCCACACTGGAACATTGCCAGGCTGTTGCAGACGCTTGATAAATTAAACAATAGACACCTGTGATGAAAAACATGGCTTTTGATTTAAGACCTATGGCAGCATACTTGTAGGTTTGAGTCAATGTCAAGAACAGCTTCAGTGCCGGTTCCCACTGCTGAAGGGCATTGTATCTACACAATAGACTTTTGTATGGAGCTGCCAAACCTACAGACACTGACATATGGACATTCCCACTAAAATTATATGAAATGTAATGATCAAATGACTTAACACAAAGAGCTTTCTGTCAGGTTTTTTGGAGTATCCAGGACACCCAAAAATGACACTGTCATTATGTTAGACAGTTATGACGGTTAAATATTGGATTCATAATTGGATTGTGAGGCAATCATGTATAGTGTAAGGGATCTATATGTTTTCATTATGCAAGCAGAAATAGAAATTATACACATAGACCGAAGCAAAACAAAAGAGACTTTACAAAATCGGAATTTAGAGTTACTAAACTTAGGAGTGTTGTTGCATAAGATACAATAAATAAATAAAATAATAATAATTTCTCAGAACTAGTCTTCTTCTTAGTTTTAGAAATATTTGCAGTGACTTTCAGCTATCAAGTCAGTTTGCCTCTAAGTGAACATCTCCACATTATGTTCTTCCTAATAAAAAAAATTATAATAATTATAAACTACATATATTAAGGTTTATTATTTGAACCTTACAAGACGTGTCTTCGGCTGTTCTGCTATTTTTATTGATTTTTTTTATTTTATGTTTTTGTTTAAAAAAGGTGCATGTGCTCAGTTGAGCATTATTAAAAAAAAAAGTGAACTTCAATCTTTTGTTTAGTCAAACCTGGTTCTGTTATAAACATAGACATGATTAAAATATAAAATAAATAAATAAATAAAATACAAATAAAATAAAAATGACATCAGTACTCTAGTTTGTTATAGGGTGAATTATGGTAATCTGGGACTTTAAAATGAAATACATATGTAATGTGCTCTTGTTTGCTTTTGGTAATTCAGGACAGTTCACTTTGAGATTTAGGACAGTCTGGGGCCCACATTTAAGTGTTCTTATGCAGCAGTGAGAGTGCATTTGTATACATGAGAAATAAATAAATGCGACAATTAGTTGCATATCCTGTTTTAAGGTCATAAATAAATAAATAGCAGGTGTGTTTGAATAAAAATAATGAATGATGATTTATGAAGCAACACCATGTCCCACTTATTAAAACATTGAATAAAGAGAGAGTCATGTTTGCAAATAACATCACAGTTTCAGTGTAATAAACACCTTTTCATAAATTAAGATTTTGTCAAATTTATCAAATTAATGTTTGCTGAATAATTAAAAGTGATTACTATTATTATCATTATTATTATTGCACATAACTATAATCTTTAAAAATACTGTGTCTCTGACCATTGATTTATTTTTCCAGGGGTCTTTTAAAATGTGCTAATATGCAATTAGATAGCATTATGTCATTTCAATGACATCAACAACAAGCTACGGTAATGTTGCCACTGCGTGCGATGTACGAATTAAAGAATACATTGTCTTACAAAAAAAAAAAAAACATCTTACGACAATCAATCGTAGAGTCGGTAGATGGCGTAAAAGCTCTACTTCAGAGGCAACATGAGTTTTATTCAATAAATCGTGATCTCTTGCTAAAGTAGATAGATGCATTTTGACTCATAAACAACTAATGAATGAATCTAAAACCTCTTTAGAATTATTTAATAACCAAGTTTTTCTGTCATAATTAATTTCCCCAGAAATAATTTTGTGCTTTGTTCTTTATCACGAACCTGGTATTTTATGTTTACATTTATACATGTGCATGTTTTTATTAATAATATCTTTGTTATCCTTGTAACACGTGTATTTACTGTGAGGCTGTACATTTCGCGGGTTTAGGTCATTGATCTAATGGCAGAACTCCTCCCTGTCTTTAGGTTCCTCCCCACTCACTCACAGCAAACCTTTCAAATATCCATTCATCACCGGCAATCCAACACAAAGAAGGTCTTCTTTCTGTCTGTAGAAATCATAAGCAACTGATTTTAACCAAACCTAGGACCATTTTGAAGTCATCAGGGAAACTCTTTACATATTTATTAATTAATGGACTATTGATTGACATTTGAAAGTATATGGGTTGCATAAATAGTAGCCCAATTGCAATTTTGTCTGGGACGAACACCAAAGAAAAAAACACCTTTGCTTACTAAAAGCGGCAACTCTTCTTGTCTGATAAATTTGCATGATGGAAATATTGTTATTTATTTTTTGCTGGGGCTCGTTCTGCTTGGCACGAGCCAGTGTGATGGAGCAACAGACAGCTGACAATATAGACAACCGTCCAACGCTAGAAGATGAAATGGACAATCAAGAAAACATCTTGACACAGGTAATTTATTCTGATTTCAAATTAAATGATCACAAGAATAAAGGATGGTGTATTTAGCAGCATTATTATTATTAAAGCGTTTTTTGTCCAAAAAATGTATGCAAATATACTTCTACTACTACTACTACTAATATATATATATATATATATATATATATATATATACACACACACACACACAAATAAATAAATGTTTAATTACTATTAAAATTTAAAAAGGTGAATTCTGACCTAACAAGTGTTAAAAACTAATAATTATAATTATTGTTGCAATTTATAGGCTATTAATTAATAAGCTGTTAAGCTATAAAGTGGTTTTTGACCAAAAAACGTTTAGAAAAAAATAAATTATATATAAACATATAATTATATATATATAATATTTATAAACCATTAAGTTAAACTATTACAAAAATATAACACAATTATTATAATCATATATGTAATTTATAATTATATATTAAAATTATTATTAAATTATGGTTGGTATAATAAGTCACTAATTACTGTCATCGTTTACTCTGATAGCTCATCGGAGACTATGATAAAGTCAAGACTCTGTCTGAGGGCTCAGATTGTCAGTGTAAGTGTGTAGTAAGGCCTCTGAGCAGGAGCGCATGCAAGCGCATTGAAGAGGGCCATGCCAAGGATGAGGACTTCTACACAGTGGAGACAGTCACCGCGGGACCCAGCTGTAAGAAGTGTGCCTGCATCGCCCCTCCCTCTGCCCTCAACCCCTGTGAAGGAGACTTCAGGTTTAAGAAGCTGCAAGAAGCCGGCCGGGATGATATCAAGGTAAATGGTTTTGAACTGAATCAGAACTAACAAGGAGACAGAGACAAGAATCATGCAATTGTGTTAATAAATGATTCTTAAAAATACCATCTAGTTCTATGACTTTTCAACTTTTTTAACGACATAAATTAGTCAATATTATAAATAACTTCTATTAAACCTCTCTGTTATCTTGATGTTTTAGCTCTCAACCATAATGGACCTTCTTGAGGGAGCATTTTATGGGATGGACTTGTTAAAGCTTCACTCCGTCACAACAAAACTATTGGAACGGGTTGATAACATAGAGAAAGTAAGTGCAACAATGATACTTCTTCTAAAGCCTTTCCATTGCACCAATAGTCCTTAATAAATTATTTATACATTGTATATATGTATATATACACACACTTTTTGACACAGTATCAGAATATATAATTTAGTGTAATTTAGAGCCTTCTTTTCCACATTAGCATCAACACAGGAAGAAAAATCAAGTCATGTTGGCAGGCACACACACACCAACACACACCAACACAAACACACAAAGTGCCACAGTGTTTATTTTTAATATGCTGTTTCTTGAAACAACCACATTGCTTTCTATACACTATTCAGTATTACCATGGCACCAGAATCACTGTCTGCTTTCAAATGTTGCCACTGGACAAAGGGGAATTGAATTCAGGTGGCTGGGCGGAACTGCCACCCATAGACCTCTATTGTGTTTACATTCTCCTTACAGTCGTTTTCCGGAAACTTGACAAAAGAGAAAGTGAGCGTGAAAGGTGAAAAAGCACAAGGGAAGGGGCCTCGCTCCAACCAACGACAAGAGAAGAAGAAACGTCTCAGCGTGCTGGAGCCCTCGCTGCAGAAGAATGCGGCAGCTGCTTTTGCTCACAGTGAGGTACAGATACAGCACACACTAGTTCAATCCATTAGAAATGCCCTGTAGACTCTTATTAGTCTCACTTCACACAACTGTCAACGCATATGCACAAATATACGCTGCAAATGTCACACACATTACCACCAGGACCCAACGTTGCCCAGTGGAAACAGTGGTCAAATTCACTGTTGCAGTGAGTCGGTCAAAGCCATACAACTTTCCCACAACGTGCTCAAGTCATTAATACACCACAAATTCCTCTTCATTTCATTCAGGACATTTATGCCGCCACAAAGCAGGCGACTTGGAAAGAGATCTTGATCAGTTTTAATTACATACATAATTTAACCGACAATTTCACTGTTTTTTTCCTGGCCAGAGGAAATATGAGGAGAAGTTTGTTGGGACACAGGGCTCCAGCAAACCTGTGCCGAAGAGAAGCAACTCTGAGGGTCAGGAGGAGCAGCATAAACCTGCAAAGACCAAAGCAGGCCCCAATGGCATGACCGTCAAAAGCATGACCTTCTACAAAGCCAACACAATGGAGGACAAAGAAGGGAAAGAGCATAGTGAGTGTCCGACAGCTTATTTAATTGTAAAAGTGATTAAAATGCAGCTTTTATGTATGTCAGCAGAGAAAAAAAATGATAAGTATCAACAATGTGTTCTTATATTTTGGGTTTAAATGTAGTATTAAAAACATTGAGAAGCTAAATGCAAGTTGAGCATCAATAATAATCATTACACAGTTACTGCCCATGGTTCCAGAAGTATCTTCCCAATTCATTTTATCTAAATATATATATATATATATATATATATATATACATAACACTTAGAAAACAGTTCTGAACCATATCGTAAACTAGTTCTGTCAAACAATTAATGGCATCGAAAAATAAAAGTTTTAGTCTAGTTTTAGTGATATTACTGTGCACTGTGTATATTTATTATGGATACATAAATACACATGTCTGTGTAAATGTAAGAAAATATGTTGTTTATTTATATATGAATATATATTTATAATATAAATATATAAATGCATATACTTACACACACACACTGTAATAAATACAGTAAACATTAATGTATTATGTAAACAAAAACTTATTTTGAATGCGATTAATTAATCATTGGACAGCACTAAACTAAACCAATATGTTCTTGAACGAATCATAATATTTGATTTAAAATACAGTTTGATTTCAAATAAAACGATATATTAAAATGAGTTACAAAATTTACTTAAAATAAACTACATTCCCATAATGCACTGTAAATTACATAATCAAGCTATGCAATAGACAAACATAATTTAAAGTAAACAGTTCAAATCTGTTGTTAAAGATTAATATATTTATAAAATATTATTGTGTATAAATACATTACTGTATTTATATACAATAATATTATTGTGTATTTAATATTATTTGAAAAATTACGTCTATTTTATGCTCAGCAACTCTGCATTTGTTTGATTGAAAAATGTACGTTTTTAATAAAATGCACTGGTCAAAATATTCTAGTTTATTTTAAACAGGAATCTTTTAAAACATTGTAGATGTTTTATGGTCACTTTTAATTGATTTTATATGTGCATGTTTTGGCTAAATAAAAATATGAGTTTTGAAAGTATAAATTACCCTTACATAGTCAGCAGCATTTTCAGATTACAGTTGAAACTTTACAAATTTAAACTACGCATTTTATGTTTCTTCTCTCAACGGCTTCTACAGCAGCACATGAGGTTGTAAGCGGTGATGGCTCAGTGGATTTAATAATTGAAGACCAGCTTCATAAGAATGAGCTGCCAGCAACTGTTACAAGCCCTGAAACCATTGCAGCAGTGACCCAGACACCGTCAATGAACCTCAGCACACAGAATGGAGACCCTGCTGCTGCAAACATGCCAAATGTAACAACGCAAATCGAAGGAGAGACTGTAAAAGCCAAAACGTCAAGCACAATTACAACAGCAAGGGCTATGCCAACCTCAATGCCTTTAACTACCACAGTGTCACCAAGCATCAATGCCACAACCATCACAACCCCTCTTGCAGAGCCTCATCAGGACAAAGTTACAGCATCTGCAAAGAGATCCAAACTAAGCTGGGATGAAGCTACAACTCAAACAAGCACGCAACCTCCAAAGAAGACCAAAGAACAAGGTAAGCTTGAGTCCAGATCCAAATTTGAAGAAAATGTACTTAAAGGAATAGTTCACCCAAAAACTCACACTTTAGTAGTTCCAAATCTGTATGAATTTCTTTGGAAAGGAAGATATTTTGAAGAATATCTTCACTTGTGTTCGGCAGAACAAAGAAATTAAAAAACACTTGAGGGTGAGTAAATGACAGAATTTTCATTTTTGAGTGAACTATTCCTTTAAAAGGGTTTAGAAGTGCTGTGATATCTAAATGTGTTTATAGGGATCTGCAAGGACACATTATCAAGCATCGCTGATCCTGTTACACACAACTTATATGGCAAAAAAGAAGGCGCATGGATGAAAGACCCGAAAGGCAATGGAAAAGTTATATATGTGACTGACTACTACTATGGAAACCAGCTTCTGGAATTTCGTGATATGGACACTTTTAAACAAGGTACATGTCTCTTTAAAACTGAAACTGCTGCATTTGGTTGGCGTTTATGGGCATTGTAATATTACTATACTGTATATCTTCTTGTTTTTGTACTCTACAGAAAAAAATATTTTATCCTGGACTTAGATAACAAAACATTTATTTATACAGTACTGTTCATAAGCTTCAAATTATTGATTTATTTGTTTGACGGTTTAGAAGAAATTCATACTTTTATTCAATAATAACATTACACATATGTATTATTAAACAATGCAGATCTTTGAACTTTATATTCTTTAACAATCCAAAAAAGTATTTATCAGAGTTTCCACAAAAATATTAAGCGTTTGTAAAATAAATTAAGCTCACCAAAGCTTCATTTATTTGACATGTAATATGCAAAAATACAGTAAAACCGCAATATCATAAAATATTTTTATAATTTTACTTTTTTTATTTTGTTGAGTTTTTCCTCAATTTTACGTCTAACATCACTGCTACAAATGATACATGTAAGGCAAATGTACATTTAAGTACATCTTACAGATATCATGTGAATAATTTCAGCTACTAACAATTAAAATATGTGACTCTGGACCACAAAGTCACAAGGGCCCATTTTTTAAAAACTGAGAATTATACTGAAAGCTGAACAAATAAGCTTTCCGTTAATGTATTTGTTAGGATAGGACAATATTTAGTAGATAAAACTATTTGAAAATCTTGAATCTGAGGGTGCAAAATATATGGAAAATCGCCTTTAAAGTCCCACAACAGTCCAAATGAAGTCCTTATAAATGCATTACTAATTAATTAAAAAAATGTGTTATTACAGTATGAAATGTACAAAATATCTTAATGAAACATGATCTTTACTTCATATCTCAATGATTTTTGGCACAAAAGAAAAATTGATACAGTAATTTTGAACCATAAAATGTATTGTTAGCTATTGTTACAAATATACAATGCTACAGTACTTATGACTGGTTTTGATCGCTTCTCTGCCAGTGTAGTATCTGTTCTTATCAGTTTAATATCTGATACGTCAGGGGACTGCTGGGGCAGTCGTGGCCTCATGGATTGGGTTTGAGTTCCAGGTCGGGTGGGATTGTGGGTGGTGGGGGTGAATTCCAATATCGCAATCCAAAATACAATATCGTACTTTTGCAGATAGCATGAAAAAGTCATTAATTATAAATGCATATATACAGCCGCCTTTATGTCTTGGTAAGAAGTCCCTTGCAAGGAGATCAAGATCAGCCTCTGCAATATATGACATTTGTCCTCTTTTTTCTTACAGGGCAGTTTAGCAACTCATACAAACTCCCCTATAACTGGATCGGCACTGGCCATGTGGTCTACGGTGGCTCTTTCTTCTACAACAGAGCCTTTTCTCGTGATATAATCAGGTTTGATCTTCGTCTCCGGTATGTAGCAGCCTGGAATACCCTTCATGACGCAGTATTAGAGGAAGAGGAGGCTCCCTGGAGTTGGGGAGGGCATTCAGACATTGACTTTGGTGTGGATGAGAACGGGTTATGGTTAGTGTACCCAGCTCTGGATGAAGAGGGATTTCACCAGGAAGTGATCATCCTGAGCAAACTCCGACCCTCTGACTTACAGAAAGAGAAGAACTGGAGGACGGGTCTGAGGAGGAACTTCTACGGAAACTGCTTCATCATCTGCGGTGTCCTGTATGCCGTCGACAGTTTCGAGCGCACGCATGCCAATATTTCGTACGCGTTCGACACGCACACGCACACCCAGATGATTCCCCGCCTGCCTTTTGTAAACAACTACACTTACACCACACAAATCGACTACAATCCTAACGAACGTACACTGTATGCATGGGACAATGGCCATCAGGTGACCTACGATGTAATATTTGCTTATTAACGGTAATTTAAACACTTGAACACTTTATTAAGGTACTGCGTGCAGCACTTTCTGTATAAAATATCAAAATGATTATGTGTCTAAGTGGGTTGTAGATCAGTCTACATGGCAAATATTTTTCATGGATATTTCATCATGCCTTTAATTCTGTCGTTTCGTCTGTTGCATGTCTTTTGTATTAGATTTTTAGTGAATGTTTATTGATCTCAAAGGGGTAAAAATGTGATTAAGCTATTCATGACAAGGTTCTCACTGCTTATTTGAAGTGTAAATGTATGTTGTATATAATGTAATTAAAAATAAATCATACAGCAAATTATTTTAATCCTGGTGAAGTTTCATTGTTTTAGCTTCTTTTGAGGTCATCATAAAAGGTAGTTTGAATTTAACCTTCATATTATGGCATACTTCAAAATGAAACAATACTCAATGACAGAGAAAAAAAAAATTTGCCAGAAAAGTATGATGGATTTGTGATGCTAACATTTTTATCTTTGGTCTATGATGCATTAATGAATTTTGCACGAAAGGCGATAAATTGTGGTCTAGTTCACCCAAAAGTTAAAAATTTTATTCAAAATTAATTACTCACTCTCATGTCGTTCTAAATGTGTAAGACCCCTGCATTTATTTGAATACTTTTTGTGTGCAAAATAAAACAAAAATAAGTTATTTTTGTAATATTATAAGTAATATTAAAAAATGTGATTCCTCCGCATCACCCTGCCGCCATTTTGGAGAGTATCCACTGACACAGAAAAGCTGTTTATGGGTAAGCCATTTTTTAAAAACTTTGTCGGTGCAGAGTACCAAAACCAGAGCCCTATGTAATGTGTTTCTAAATGGCTCTGACCAAAAACAAATCTGTAGTCAATCAGCAGTAAGGGGCATGTCTACTCATGATGTAGAGGAGTGAGCATTTAGTGAACAGCCAAGCGACAGAAGTTAAAAAACAAAAGAGGCAAATGGAGCGGAAGGCCTACAGTCGGACGCCAAGGCTGCTATGGTTCTTCTCGATAGGTGAGTGTCTACACCAAAAGCCGCGCCATGACAGCTAAATGCTGTTTACACTACCTGGTAAGCAGATGAGGCTGATGTTACCGGCAGGTGAGAAGGAGCATGATGTTACTAGCACGTTAGCAGATGAGGCTGATGTTACTGGCAGGTGAGAAGGAGCATGATGTTACTAGCACGTTAGCAGATGAGGCTGATGTTACTGGCAGGTGAGGGGATGAGACTGATGTTACTGGCAGGTAAGGAGGAGCATGATGTTACTAGCAGGTGAGGAGATGAGACTGATGTTACTGGCAGGTAAGGAGGAGCATGATGTTACTAGCAGGTGAGGAGATGAGACTGATGTTACTGGCAGGTAAGGAGGAGCATGATGTTACTAGCAGGTGAGGAGATGAGGCCGGTGTTACTTGCAGGCGAGGAGCAGCATGGTATTACTACTAGGTAAGCAGTTAAAGCTGATATTACTAGCAGGTGAGGAGACGATGCTGATGTTAATAGCAGGTGAGAAGATGATGCTGATGTTACTGGCAGGTGAGGAGGAGCATGGTGTTAGTGGCAGGTGAGGAGATGATGCTGATGTTACTGGCAGGTGAGGAAGAGCATGATGTTACCAGTAGGTGAGGAGATGAAGCTGATGTTACTAGCAGGTGAGAAGATGAGGCTGATGTTACTGGCAGGTGAGGCGATGATGCTGATGTTACAAGCAGGTGAGAAGATGAGGGTGGTGTTACTGGCAGGTGAGAAGATGAGGGTGATGTTACTGGCAGGTGAGGAGATGACGCTGATGTTACTGGGCGATAAGGAGATGATGCTGATGCTACTGGCAAATGAGAAGATGAGGCTGATTTTACTAGCAAGTGAGGAGGAGCATGATGTTACTGGCAGGTGCAGAGACAATGCTGATGTTACTAGCAGGTGAGAAGATGAGGGTGATGTTACTGGCAGGTGAGGAGGAGCATGATGTTACTGGCAGGTGCAGAGACAATGCTGATGTCACTAGCAGGTGAGAAGATGACGCTGATGTTACTGGGCGATAAGGAGATGACGCTGATGTTACTAGCAGATGAGAAGATGAGGCGGATGTTACTAGCAGGTGATAAGATGAGGCTGATGTTACTGGCAGGTGAGGAGGAGCATGCTGTTACTGGCAGGTGAGGAGACGATGCTGATGTTAATAGCAGGTGAGAAGATGAGGCTGATGTTACTAGCAGGATGACAGTATGCTTACTCTACCCAGTATTTTACTTCACCTTCTAAGGGATCCTGGTAATTTGCCATCATGTAACAGCAGGACCACATCTGGTTTACTGTGCCCGCCAAGGTGAGGGGAACTGGGAAATCGCCAAATTGCACATTCAACAAGGATTCGCCTGGGTTCTCCCAGTTTCCTCTCTTCTAAACTGGTTATGGTGTTTAAAAGGGGGAATGATTTTGCCCTTACATCCTCCAGCAGCTTTCCAATGAGAAAGCCCTTGTCTGCCATGACCTCATCACCTGGCTCCAGTATATTCATGATTCCTGAATGCTTTGTCAACTCCTTGTCAGAGATAGAGCCAGTGAATAACTGGGATTTAAATGTGACTGCACCACAGGGGGCAATTCCAATTAAACCTTTGAAGGTGGTGTAGCTTTTATAGGATGAAAATGTTTCAGAGTGGAGTGTAATTGTCTCTAGGCTCACACATTTGTGCAATCAATAATAACCCTCACATTTGAGCAGTACAGCTGAAATTTCCAATAAAGCCAACAGCGACCCCCAAGCAAAACATGAAAAACTCATTAATGAGCTGGATCTTACTGTCATGATCAGCTGGAGATGCCAGCGCTGGCCACTGGAGGGCACTCCTGCGAACTTTGTGTTTTGCGTCTGTTTTGTGTCTTACTTGGACTCCATTCCCCAGAATGCACCTCTCCTTCACAGCTGTTCCAAATTAGGTTCAAT
>JAUMHG010000034.1:7288696-7299589 GCA_032359395.1 Enteromius anoplus
CCAAACTCTGGAACAATTTACCTAATACTGTTCAGGAGGCGGGCACACTCTGTCAGTTTAAATCTAGATTAAAGACACATCTTTACTCCTTTACACCTAACACACTAATACGCATCTTTTAATCAAATCTGTAAAGGATTATTAGGCTGCAATATTTAGATCAGCCGGAACCCGAACACAATGTACTTGTTACTTCATAAAAAGAATGCTAACATAGCTATGCTAACATAAGTCTGTCTCTCTCTTATTCTGTTCCTCAGTCCGCGTCCAGATCAGATGGTGTACCAGCACAAAGAGATGATCTTCATCAGAGACCAGAACACCTAGATGAGCTCCATGGACAGATCGCCGGAAATGTAAATTTAACTGGAAACTAGGGGCTGGGTGTCCGACCAGAGGAGAACTCCCAATGTTTTCTTCCCCATTCCCTCATGGATGGGGTTTTGGTTTCTTGCCACTGTCGCCTCTGGCTTGTTTAGTTGGGGACACCTTATTTCTAGTGTCTTGGTACTGAAATGCAATATGGACTTTGACATGTTTATGCTACGCTATATGGGCAGGATTTATCAATTTTGATGAAATTATGCTTTTCAGTTGCATTTAATTATATATTTAAATGTTATTCTGCTGAACAGAAAACCAATCAAACAATAACTTTTATTTATATAGTGCTTTTAACAATAAAGATTGTAGCAAAGCACTGAAAATAGCTGAACATAACAATGGAATGGTAAATTTGACTATTCATCAAATGACTGAAATTACTGGATTGTACGACAGAAATGTAAAACTGGTCACTAAGAAAGGAGAAGAGAAAGAAAAGAACCACTACAGTCTGTAGATGTTTAAAATGAGAGCAGATTGTCATGTCAGATAACGCTAAAGATAGCAGACGGATCAACTGTAAAATATGTGCTTTGATTAAATTTTCTGCAGCTGCTTCATGGCCACTTAAAGTACGTGTCTTTGGTTGAAAGAAGCATGTATCATTACTGTGACATTTCGGAAGGGGAGCATTTGGAGACGTGGCATGGAAGAGGTCTATCCCCTCAAATGAACTAAAATGAGTCTCTGAGGTTAATTAAGTTAAGAGGGTGTCTTAAAACATGCTTTGTTGGAACTGGCTGGAGACACTCGGACAAAGTGACATGTGTTGGACATATTTGCTAATAAAAAAAGAGAAAAGAAAGAAAAAAAACTTTTTTAAGGGCTAGCCTGTTAATTAAAAATGCATTCAGGTTTGCAGTCAACGTGGCTTAAAGGGATAATTGGCCCAAAATTTAAAAGTTGGTTTATATAAAACGTTCAATTTGTAGACGTGATGATTACATTATGAAAAATTCTTATGAAAATTGATCAAAGATAAATTAAAGTAAAAATACAAATGAAGAGCTAATTTGCGAGAACAGATCATTTCAAACTGTTTTTCATTGTGCATATTAATTAATGTAAATATCCATTTAAACTGCAGTTTATTAAAACACAATATTCACATGAAAAAATGTTAACAGTTTTTGCAAATAAACTCTTCAAAGTTGACAAAAATTGTGTGACAGCAAAAACGTAAAGAAAAACCAACACCAAAAACACATCATATACACATAACATGAGAAAAATGTCTCTTCATTCTTAGAGTTGCGAAATGAGTTTTTTTTTTTCTACTTGTTTTTCATTGATATGTCAACTACCCATATATAATTTAAAAACCGACACCTACTTTGAAACTTCAATGGTTCTATTTTGTTTTAGTTTGCATGGAGTGTTAGTTTGTATTAAATCATCTCTTTATTGTCACGACCCTCTGTGACAAATCGCCTAAATATTATATCTGATATGAACAACAGTATTTAAGCTCAAACAATAATTCAAAATAATAAGAGGAGAAATTACAGTTGTATCCGATTGAATTTCCTGCAGCTTATTTTGTATAATGGGCGCAGATGTTGCGTGAGCAGTTAAGTCCGCGCATGTGCTCAACATCTGATCCATAGAAATCTGTGGTTTACTACTGCTGTTACATTCAATACATAGATCTGCAGGAAGCAGGGAAACCGTCTACTGCTTGTTTGTTACTCCACGATCTCATTTGAGAAAATGAATACTTGCATGTTAATTATTTTCATGATAGATATTAGTCAAATTTGTCATTTTAAAGAGATAGTTTGCCCAGAAATGAAGATTACATTTTCACATAAATGTTTCTCGACTTACACTAGGACACAGAGTGGTAAACACAGCATGTTCCCTTTGTTTCGCTTCAGTTTTACACACCCAGCCAATAGCAATTTCACAATTTAGGTAATACTGTCTGTTCCGTTTATAAGAACAGCATCTTTTCTTATTTCCAGATGTATGGCGTGTCTGTAAAAACTGTTATTTACACTAACTACTCTTGAAAGGAAAGTATAAACATAAAAGCGTGTACTTTAGGCCAAATTGCTACTATTGAAAAGGTCAAGCCTGTCACACAAAAGTGCTTGATTACAGCTTTAAGCGGGTCTCCGAACCAATCAGATGCCTTGCATCTCCACACCTCCATCTCAGCTCTAACCAAGAGAGTGACTCCAACATGAGTTGACACAAGCTCATTTTCCTGGTTTCTTTTCCTTTTCTGTGATCTCAGTGTATAATGATAATATTAATATTTAAATGTTGGCTATAGCAAAAACAACTGCATATATTATTTTAGGGAATCATTCAATTTTATTCTCAGCTCCTCTATTCCTGAAATCCAGCTCCTCTCTCTTACGCACATGCCCAGCAGGCGGCTCTTCACTCCTTCACACTTCACAGAGTGTTCAGGTCATTACATGGAGGATATGACCCTCATAAACACAACAGGATCTCACTACTCAATGCCATAACCACCCACAGTGTCCCTCTCAGACTCCCTCAATAAACATCATATAAACATCTATGAACTGGGGGCCGAGAGGAAACCACATGGAAATGAATCTGTATTAGTGCTGCATTCAAACACAGTAGCCTACGTGACATCCAACAAACCAAATTCTGTGGCACCGCAAAAAAAAAAAAAAGTCACGTGATGGCAATTTACAGCCGTTTAAGTCAAGTTGGTTACAAAGAGGTTAATACGGTACACTAACATTTCTAGTACTCCTAACCATGTCCAATATTTGGCAAAATTGTAGTCCAACTGGATTTTAGCTATCTGTCGCCACCTACTGGATGAAAAACCCACTTCTGCAGCACATTTGTGACCTTTTGTGAGAACTATTGTTAAAAAAACTATAAAGATCATATTGACCCAAACCTAATGGAAAGATATAGAACCAATATCCTGTCTACTATTCAAAGTTAAGCTTTCTCTTTTCCTAAAAGAAACAAGTATACATTAAATGTATGGCAAGTAACAGCACAGTCCTTCCTAATGTTACAAATGATTTCTATTTTAAAATGTTGTCTTGAATTTACATTAATCAGCTCAACTGTTTTCAGTAGATTACATTGATTTCTATAGAATCACTGCTTAAAATTCAGCTTTGCCGTCACAGGAATAAAATGCATTTAAAAATATATTAAAATATTAATATTCAAATATAACAAAAGTTACTAATTGTTGTAATAATTCACACTATTACTGTTGTTTGTTTTAATCAAATAAATGGTGATGATAATAAAGAGGCTTTAAAAAGTCTAAGCAGGGTATGATAAAAAGTAACAAATATACCAAATGATTTTATAATAAACTTTATAGACCGTTATACTCCAGGTGAAAAATTAGGCCTTCGGCACTCTATTTATGACATACAGAGTAATTTTATTTACTGTTTAAACTGAAAATACAACCAATAACAACGGTTTCTGAGCATATAATACAGATCTTTATTTGCAGGTCATTTGAGAGCTGATATACTGATGTGTTTGATTTCATCCACTCGGTTCTTGTGCATCTGGAAGGCCGGTGTCACCCAGCGCCCACACGAACACTGCTCACCATACCAGTTAAAGGAGCCCAGCTTTGAGCTGCACTTGGGACACAAAAGCTACAAGAGAGATAATGCAAAAGCTTTTACTTTTACTGAAATATAATTTAAAAACACCTTTTAAAGAAACTAAACAGCATGGCAATTTATCCCGCAGCTGTTACAATCTATAGCACAAATATTATGCAAATTTGTTTACTTAAAAATCAATATCAAAGCTAACTCTATCTCTAACTCTATCTAACTTTATCTTTCCCAATATTAATAAAACTAGGAATAATAATATCCTTCCAGAATAAAGGCAACCTTTTAATAATTCTGTTTAACTGTGTGTCCAGATGCGTGAAGCAGCGAGGAACTACCTGTCCATCCATAACACCTAGTAAGGCCGGTTCCATCCATTGCACTGGCTCTATAAAGTAGGATGTGCACTGTCTCTGATCTTCACTATCACTCACTATCCTTGTCTTCTTATGAGCGAACGCAGAGGCTCCACTTCCCACACAGTGACTGAGAATGCTGGAGTGACGGAAAAGTGTACGTCTGTTGGGAACCAAAGACAACAACAGCTTGTGACTTCAGTAATAAATTCAAAACACTTTGTATATAAACAGCAAAAAATAAAGACATTTTTACCTGCACTTTCTACATCTGTACACAGCTTCTGCGTTCTGGGTTTGTGCAGGGTCAACAGCAAAGATATCTTTTGGGATATTCTGGAGCTCTGAATTGATCAAAATATATTGCCCTTATATGAGCACTGGTAAGTTTCCTATTAGTGTATATCGTAAGGCGAAGAAGGCTGAATGAGATGACACGTGTACCACGTATTAAGTATGTTTAAAAGAAGAAAATTATGTACATACCTAGATATTTCTCAGTAATTTTCTTCAATCTGAACTGCTTATATAAGGGATTTGTGGTGTCTACTTTACAATCCATTAATTCATAAAGTGCCAGCTGGTCCATAAATTCTTCATTCATTCTGAGAAAATGAGTGGAATGCTCTTCAATAAAATTCTCTCACATTTTTTACCGGATAAATAACGAAAAACACTTACTTAACATCTGGTTTTAAGTTTCGAAGTTTAGAATATGCATCCTGTAAATTCAAACGCTGTGTTTTCATCAGGTAAGCAGTCACCACAGCAGCACTTCTACTTTGCCCTACATGGCTACAAATATAATAATGAATTGAAAATATAGGTTATATTAAAGAAAAGAAAATTTGAATTTGAAAATGTTAGTTCTATGCAATGCATTAAAAATATATAATACAAAATATAGTCTTAAGTAGCATAAGTATATTATAATCCATATGATCATGTTCCTCTAAGATCCTTAATACATTTCCTACTCTAAATATATTAAAACTTGTTTTTTGAATAATAATAATATGCATTGCTAGGGTCTTCATTAGGACAACTTTAAAGACAATTTTCTCAGTATTTTTTTGCACCCTTTTCCAGATTTGCAAATAATCGTATTTCAACTCAATATTGTCATATGCTAACAAACCATACACCAATGGAATGCTTATATTAATATAAATAAATCTTGATTTCCAAAAATGTACTAATATGACTGGTTTTGTGGTCCATGGTCACATAAATATTTAACATATAACATAAATCGAATGCATAAATCACCATTTCATCCCGCTTGTCTTTATATTATTAATTAAGGTTGTTATTTATTATTATTATTCTTACCAATGCACAAGAACTGCTGATGATCTGGATTCAGAGTGTGCACTGAGAGCATCACATATGAAGCCGACACAGTCATCTAGTCTGCTCAGGAGGTCTGTGGACGCATCATCCAGAGCTCGGACAAATTTGGTGTGGAATCCAGGGAGAGCAGGTTCCTCTGAGTCAACAGTGAGTATGTGTGTTACACCTGCGTCTGTCAGGCTCTGAGCGTCCTTCAGATCAGACACACACCCGATGTACAGCCCAGACTCCACTCCTATCATGGTTTCCTGGGAAGAGAAACAAACACCTTTTATATCAATGCATTGAGAGAAAAAAACGAGGCAGTAAAAACCCATTAAATAGACAGGCTCATATTAAATAGACACGCATATTTGACATAAGGCACAATAATATACAATAAGTCTTAGGCTTATCTACATTTCTTCAACTATTAAATACGTTTTGTATAAAATCATTACAGTCGCTGCAGATTTTATTCCTTTAAAAGCATTTAGTTTGCAGTTCTTTTAAGGATGACTTAAGTGTAAACATCAACGCTACTGAACTCACGTGCTACTTGCTGTCAAGAAGCAGGTCCAGTAAACTAAAAAGGCCGTGGGAAACAAAGTGAACTTGTTGGTTCCGGACATAACGTTGTTATTATTAAGGCTTCCTCGTGCCTCTAGAGGGCGTTAATATGGAAAAAAAAAACTTCATGTGTATATTGCAATATTGAAAAACGTGATATTATTTGGTTTGAAATTATTATTATTATTTTTTTTTTTTACGTTTTTGTCTATGAGCATATAAAGACTGACATTTACATGTTTACATTATATTATCTTTCGAATTGAATTGCATCTCAATGTGAACACAAGCGCATTATTTAGGTAAATTATGTATATTTGTTTATTGTTCTAAATAAGCTGACTGTAATTGATATGAACTCTGGCAGATTCAATTTAAAAAGAAGGCCTAGAAACACATACTTTTCAATTAGCCTATGTCTACTCCGTTTTTAGAAAGACCTTTCTGTTCTAGTGTGATCTGCCATCAGCATGCTCTGCCAAGAGTTCCTCGAGAAGGTGAGGACAGGGTCTTGATATGAATAAAGTCTTCGAATTTTTTAGGAGCTATAACCTTACAATATTGCCAACTCAGGGATCTGCACTGTATTATATTTTATTTTGCTTTATTTTTTTTTTAGTTTTTTTGGCTGTCCTGCGGGTGCTCAATAAAAGCCAACACTATGACATGTAAACAGGATTGAAGAGTTCAGTCCACTGCACCTCATGTCTAGTGCATGCTGCCTTTTTCACTTCCATAAATGCTAATCCCTAGCTTGTTTGTGATAACTGTCTTTTCTCAGAGATATTAGACTATATTGGGATTAGACGTCTTCAGTGAGCCTGAAGGTGGAGTATTTACTGTATTCTATATAACATCTTGATGAACACATAAACAAGTCCCTGTACCATTATAGAGCAGATGCCTGTGCTTTAATCTGACTGGTCCTCTCAGGACAAGTCCAACTTAGCCTCACATGGTCCCTCAGAATCCCTGTCCAACCTGTTGCACGTACGTCTTTCCTGGGATGCACAGTATTTGCACATTATCACATGAATCGCAGATCAGCAGGAACACACACATATTGTTCTGGTTTGGGGTTTTTTTTGTCAGTAACTGTCATGTGATGATTAGGGTTATTGATTTTGGTAAGAGCATCAGAAATTTGCAGCAGAATCCTCAATTTGTCTGGAACCACAAAGACAGATTTAGGATTAAAAGCTTAAAGCAATACAAGGAGAGATGGCTAGAAATGAACATCTGTGCGGGCCTCAGCAAGCTTTACGTTGCTCTCCGGCAATCTTCATGATTGTTCTAACGCACCATTTAAGAGTTACAAAACTTAATCTGCTCTTGCAACAGGATTTTGATAGGAAATGAATAGTACAGGTCATTGCTGAAGGTTCCTCCTTGACTCAACATTTTCCATGAAGGAAATGTCATTTACCCTTAATAAGGAAATGAAAAGGTCTAAAAAGGCCCAAACTTAAATATTTATGGCATCCTAAATCAAAGACTTCTATTTTTCACTTCAGCAGCTTGGTTTGTGCTACATGTTGTCCTTGTCAGAAATGTTCTGTATCTTTCTTTGCTTCCTTTGCAGAAGTACACACTTTATACAAACATATAATAAAAGTTTAGATTAAAAGTATAAAATTAACATTCACTGACAATTTACTCACCTTCAAGCCATCCAAGGTGTAGGTGAGTTTGTGTCTTCATGGGAGCAGATTTGGAGTAATTTTGCATAACACCTAACTCATTGGATCCATGGGTGCTGTCAGAATGAGCATCCAAACAGCTATTAAAAAAAAATAATAATAATCCATATGACTCCATGAGATAACATCTTGGGTAAAGAAAAGTTGTTTGTTTGTTATAAACAAATCCATCAAGATTTTTTTTTGAGCTTCAAACCTTTGCTACAATGTCCTCTGTAAATATTGATTTCTTCAGTGAAAAATTCATCTGAATCAGGGGAGAAATGTGCACATCAGGCATTGTTGGATGGTCTTTTTTGGAATAAATTTTATTATCCAGAATGGACTGTGTAAAGTAAAAAAAAAAAAAAAACTCTTAATGACGCACAGTATTTTATTGTTTAAATAGTTTTTTTGGTGTGCAATTCCTTTTTTTCATGTCATGTGGATTACTTGTAGCTTATTTTGATGTTTTTATCGGCTGTTTGTACTCGCAAACACTTATTATAGCCTGCATTACCTTTTCTCAACTGCACCTGGCCTTGGCAGCCTGTTTGAAACTTCCCTGCAGTGCTCATGATTGTTATTCGTTCAAATGACTCTAGCAGAGCCGAAGCTGAATGCAGCAGAACATTACTTCTTCTCAGCTGGCAGCCTAAGGCATCTGTGTTCTTAAGGCACAATTGATTTTTCCCTGTTGTTTCCTCTTGAAGGTTCACTCAAGGTAGCCTTACTTCAGCTGTTTCTATTTCAGTGCGTCAAGAAACGAGAGCCTCATTGCCAAGTGTGTTCCTGCATTTGCCTATGTTGATTAATTAAACCATTGTGCAACGTATTTTTTGATCGCTCCGTTCTTTCCTCTTTTCTATTTATATACTTTTTTACTGACGCTGGAGAAAGCATCTCATGATCATGCTGACAGAAGTACTTCACAAACTTTCACTTCGCATTCACTTCTGAGTGATTACGAAGTCTTAAATATTCCTTTCTGTAATTGTATTTAGCTCAGCTTCGGTATTATTAACACGTTTTCAATATTTAATCAAATGCCTGAGGAGAAGCTCATCACTGGTGATTTGGATATGCACTTTTTAATTTATAACTTAAGCCTTATTTTGAAATACTGAATCATTCAATACGCCAAGTCAGTTTTAAGAGTGAATAAAAAATCAATTGTAAGGCATGCTGCTGCAAATAAATAAATAATTTCACTTTTATCAGAAAAAACTAAAGCCAACATAAAGCTTGTGGAGAAACCCATCAGTACTGGAATTCGGACATCCATTCTTGACTTTATACCTTTAACCTCTATTTTTAGATCCTTTACAATGGTTTCCACAAATACACTTCCCTTGATACATATTTTATAGCTATCCCTGTTTTGTGCGCCTGCATGATGGTTTAAGTTTAGTACCAACGTGTTGATCAGTATGTCACGGGTCGCGTCCCATGAGCTCCTCTGTCATTCGGCTTGAGTAAGATTTATGACGCACATCCTGTGGCGAAAGAGTAGCAAGAAGCCACTCGTGAGCTAATGCTGGCAGCCCTTCCTGGAGGTCAACGCTGGCTCTCTTGCTTAAAGTCTTTCTCTCTCTTGGTTACAAAGCGGCTGTGGTTTATTTGATATTATAGCCTCTGACATAATGCTATGGAATGATTTGTGAGCTGGAAGTTTAACCCAGTTTTCTGGGGATTGCATAGTTTTCGATAAAGTCAAATTAGTTTCATAACTCCTTTGAATGATCAAAGTGTTCGATTTTCTTGTCTAAGACTTTCATGGTTTTTTATAGCAGATTAATAAGTTTGCAGTCAGGCATTAATTCACACAACTTGATTTAAAGCAGATTGACATGCTTTTATTTGGGATTGTTGAAAGGGTCTGCACCAAAAAGAGGTTTCACACCCAAAAATCGCAGCATGTTTTGCCTTTGTGCTCAGAGATTAATGACCTGTGAGATTGATGATACATGGCGTGGTTCGCTTGTGTGTGCATGGGTGTGGTTAGCGTATGGGGACTGATTAAAACATGAGGGGGCTCTGTTAATGAGTGTATGACAGATGGAGACCCCCCCCCCAAACACACACACAGACACACAATCTATCCTATGATATGATCAGTCGAGCAAAGAGGAAGGTTGTTTCTCAAACAGGTTTTCTGTTCACACCATCAGATAAAAAGCTGACTAATGTTGCACGCAGGGTTTACAGCAATAGTCCTAGATCAATAGAAGTTAGTCGACAGCACTTGTGGTGTAACATTGATTATCACATCTAAGTTACACTTGTCCTTCCTTTTCTTTAAAAAAAGTAGGTCTGTGTACACATGGGGCATTTACAGTTGATGTGAATGGGGGAAAATTGGGAATAATAACTGAGCCAGAATTTTTTTTATTTTTAAGAAAAAATAAAAAAAATAAACTTTCTACACAAACCTTACTAAAATCTAAATGTACAGCTTCTTTGTCAATATTACACTTAAAACCAATAATCTCTCATGACTATTAACTATGACTTTTCCCTCAGTAAAGTCCTAATTTGCTGCTTATTAATAGTTAGTAAGGTAGTTGTTACATTGAGAAGGATTAGGGATGCAGAATAAGCTCATGTAGAATAAGATATTAAAACGTGCTTAATTAGCACTAATCAATCCCTTTTATTTATATAGTGCTTTAAACAATACAGATTGTAGGAAAATAGAGTGATGGTAATGTATAATGATGAGATTAAACTATTTATTTATTAAAAATAACTAAGCATGCCAGAGGCGACATTGACAAGGGACCAAAACCCCATCCGTGAGATCTCGTAATATGCATGCTAATAAGCCTCTAGTTCAGGGGCGATTCTAGGTTCAGAGCTTTCGGGGTGCTGAGCACCCAGAGAGCTTCCCAGCAAGGCAAGATACACGTTACTCGTCACAATGAGAATTTTTCCCTGCCTCTTTCAGTCCCCACATCCTTAAATGTCTCCAGTTGTCCCGAGTTC
>JAUMHG010000034.1:7301786-7319676 GCA_032359395.1 Enteromius anoplus
AAATACTGAAATAAATAAATAAATAAAATGACCCTTTAAACCGTTTAACTGATTGTATTAATCGGTTAAACTTCAAATCGGTCGGTTAACGGTTGGACGGTTAAAATGAACAGAACCAGGAATTTGCGTATGATGAAACAGCGCTAAATACAGAGTTATTATGTCACAAAACTAATTTCTTTAATTTTATATGAAACAAATGTAATCCTGATAGTATTCCTATTTTTTTCCAAATGTAACTGTAATCGGATTAGAGTTACTGTACTTGATTTTTGTATCCTGATTACATGTAATCCGTAATCCGTTACTCCCCAACCCTGCTCATTAAATAGATTTCTCATGAGAATGGGTTGCCAAAAACTCTTGTAAATGACAAAAAAAAAAAAAAAAAAGAGGGGGTTTAACAGTGGAATTAAAGGGATTTCTCTCATTTATTTCATTCCAAACCTGTATGACTTACTTTTTTTCTGTGGAACATGAAAGATATTTGAGGAATCTATGCAAACAAAATGTTTTGGTTCCTATTGACTTCTTCTCAATAGAAGAATGGGAACTGAAACTTTTGTATTTTATATATTTTTCTTCCACAGGACAAAGAAAGTTATACAAGTGTTTTATTAAATAATTTTATATTTCTGCGTTTAAATATAAAAATATATTTCACCAGAGAACACTGAGTGGGCTTGTTTTGTTCACATTTACTTTTTATCATACTAGTATTATTGCAGCACTAAATCACTTTATCCGTCAAGAAAGGCAAGTAGGGGTTTGATATTGATAAATATTGATTACTCTTGCATGGAAAATCAGCTTTAAGCTGCACATTTAAGACATTTGTCTGGCTCTGTGCGTGTATTTGCCACATGGTGCCCCCAGACATGGGCTGTTGTCTGAGGGCTAGATGACCAGACTGCTGGCCTCAGAGCAGTGACTGTTAGGTTAAGGGGTGGGCCGCTCTGCTTTTAACTGGTGATAGATGATTGCAAGGGTGAGGTCTCCGACACTCTGCAACTGAATGGTCCATTGGAAGTCATTGTTGTAGACAAACAGCAAGATAATCCCACAAGCCTTCTCTCAAATCTGCCGTGATTTAGAGCTTTCTCTCGCCACCTGATCTCCTTTAATTTCATAATATTCCATTAGCCATGTAAAAAGCAATTACACCTATTTGCAATGAAAAAAAGGAAAAGCACGCAACACCTTTCATGTTTGCCATTCTCCACATTAGCGATAGCAACAGGATTGAATACATCACCAGGAATCATTACGTCGCTCATGTTCGCATTGAAATCTAATCCTCATTCTTGTTACCCGCTTTTCAGCTCTAATATACTTTGCAGCTCAGGGCGATTGTAATGCTCTGGAACATGTGGCACCATTAGGAGGATAAAAGGGAGGTTGATAAATTGTCCTTTTAGTCCCTTTCTTTGACTCCGCAAATTTACATTATCTAACAGGGAACAAATGAAAAGGCCCTGATTAGTGTGGAATGAGTTGGAAGAGAAGCCATTCATCTTTGTTAGCATCCCCCTGTGTTCTTTTATGTTGTGTTTTTACAAGGATGGGAGCCAGTGTGCTTTACCCATTCGACAGCCCAGCTCATGGACTGACAGAGTGGTCATCACTAACGCTCTCTCTCAGTGTCCCCCGAAACAGGAGTTCAACACTCTGAATGCTGGTGACTTCTGAATAACCTCCTGAGGTAGTGGGAGCTCACCCTTAAATGACCCCTCACTCTGAAGAGATCTTGGGGGGTGTTGAAGGGTCTTCAGACCCTCTGGTAGCCTTGTGGGGACTGAGCGCTTGGAATTTGGAGAATTTTTTTCCCCTTTCCTTACTCTCAAAGGCCATGGTCAGCAGATCTTGCTCTAAGCAGTTTGTAGACAAAAGAATATTATGATAATCCCCAGACCCAATAAAACTGCAAATTAGAATGCTAATCTAAAATAATTACTTGACGTTGATAGGTTTCATTTTTAGGTTGTTTTTCACAGTTATTAATTGTACTTTTTTATTAGTACATTTTATTTTGGAATTACATAATGAATTATGCAAGATCTTGCATTCAAACACTCCTTGTTACAATATATATCTAATATACATTGTGTGTAATAAAAAAAAATTGAAAAGAGCACTGAATCAAAATTAAGTTGTTTTATTGAAGCTGCAGAGGTGTACTAAAGTGTTACAGAAAGGTAAAGTCACTGAAAAAACTGGTGTGACAACTTTAAAATTAAAAATAAGTAAAAAGCCTGATATAGCCTAGTATCTTCTTGTAAAACATACTTCAAGGTATTTATAACTTTGAAAATGTGTTATTAGATAGTGTATAAGACAATAAATAAAAAGGATTATTATTATTTTTTTAAACTTAAATATTTTTTTTTAAATATTGTTTTAAATCACATTCATACAAAACAACAACAAAATTGTTCTATAATTAAAATAATAATAATAATTATTAAAACAAAGTAGCTATATGGGCACGGTGCATTAGCTACTGTATAGCCTATTACCAGCTAGTATGATAAAAAAAGAAGAAGAAAAAAGAATTTCGGTATTTTTAATTTCTGTGAATGATAAGAAACAACCACATGTAGATTGCGCTTAATTTGGCAAATTGTACAGCTTCAGGAGGCTGTCATTGGCCACCCCCTCGGTGGGGCCCCAAGTGTGCTCAGCGAATCCTCAGTCAGATCGCGGACAGCAGCGGGGAGATGCTGCCGTCCAGAACGGCGACCCAAGACACTTTACGAGAAAATCGTGCAGTTCTTTCACATTCGTCCAAACATGGATAATAACGACACATATCTTCATCTTAGTAAGTGCTTCGAAGTTGTATGTCTTTTTTAATTCCCGGAAGTCGTGCTGCTTTCTTTCCATGCCTCTGTGTTTGAGTGTCCCCGTGCCGTGTGTTATCTGAAGTACGGCTTCTTCAGACGGACTTTGTACGATATGCTCATAAATTGTACGTGCTTGAGTTATCGGCGCAGTCGTGTCATGTGTATTGACTTGAAACCAGTGCCAATGTTAAAATCAGGTGATAAAGATTGTGCCTCTCAGTCAGGGTCAGGGGTTGGCACTTTAATTGCTGTTATGTAATTTATAGCTTTCCAGAGCGCCTCTTGTTAAACTGTTTGCTGTCGAGTAGTTATTAATGGCTCTCAGTTGGTATCTGGACAGCAGTGTGTCGTGCGTTATTTATTTGTTTATTTATATAGCCACAGTTTTGACTCTTCGGAAGGGGTATGAAATAACCCAGATCAACCATTCAAGAAGATCAGAAGAGATCTTTAACTATATCTGGAAAATTGTTCTTTTCTTGTCATGCAGTTAGACTTAGGCTATGAGCATCTAGTAGGTTCATTCTTTCAAACTAGAAGTAAACCTGAGAGGAAATGCTGCTGGATAAGATCTTCATCCCTTCGCTGTTTCCTATTATAAAGACTTTACAATGTAGCTATACGCAGCGTTACCGCTGCTTGATACCGTTATAAGTAATTGTCACAGTTTATGGGCTAAAAAGAAGACGTTATTTTATTTCAATACGAGCGACAGGGTTAGTTTACCTTGAACAAGTTACACAAAAAAAATCATAGCCTATTTTAACAGCACTATATAACAATCACCCTGAGAAATATGCAACTCATTTGTTTTCCAGCTTTTGTTAAAATGACTTGTTCATGTGTGTATTGAGCTGAAATATTAACTTAAATATCACCTGTGCAGCCTTCAGTTCATATCTCTGGGGGTTAAAGTTACATTTCTCACAAACTAAGGGCCTGGCCTGAGCTAATGCTTGTCACAGCACATAGCATCCAGCCTGAAGTCATGTTGTCGCCTTCATTAACACCTTACGACTTGTGTTTATTAATCTTACCCCTGATGCTGCTGTTATTCCGTGACAAATTGTGAAATATGAAGTCTATTTTAAGATTTCATCAAGCACTCATGAGTAGCGCGCGCTCTAATAATGCCAGTCGCTGCCTCGAGCTGCGCGTAATTGGCGTTACGCGCGTGTCATTTCACGCACAGAGCATTTTCGCGCGGCCTCAAAGGGGTCATGCTAAAAATAACCCTTTTTTTGCGTTGTGAAAATGTATATTGTGTGTTATATTAGGGGTCCTACTTTATATTTAGTGGCCTTAGAGTACAATACTCTTATTGTGTACATACATGTTTTACATTGTATAAAAATACCTGAATGAAATTACATCTGTAATTCGTTTCTGTAATTACATTTATATTTACACAGTTGACCCATCGCTTACACCTCAATCCAAACCTTCCCTAACCTTATCTGTATTCCACCTCAATATATCCCACCCAATACAATACGAATACAATAGGTATATCGTAGGCCTACTAATTTTTTTAAACTATATATGTACAAGATTTTGGAAACAGTGGGAGTGGCCTAAAAAAGCAGTTGGCAGTTGAAAGGAATAGAAAACTAAAATTTGTTTGAAAAACACTGGAAAAGAGATGCCTTGGCAATGCCCTCAGCATTGTAGTAGCTGTGTGTCCAGCTCATGTTCTAGTAGTGAATAGAGTGCATGATGAACACATACAAGGCCAGTGTTGTGTCTTGGGTGTTTAAAGACCCTTTCTCTTCCTTGTGCTTGAGGTGGTCTCGTTAGATAAAACTGCCATATCCTATTGCACCTTCACTATTGCAACTAAATGCAAGTGTTTTCCTTCTCATGCTGGGAAGAAACCTAACCACCATTGCTAAGACTGACTCCTCATCTGTGTGTGTTTGGTGTTGAAAAAGCATGCAATTACTTAAAATGTACTCAAAATTTTACCTATTGCACAGGGCGAAATTTTATGTTTTATTGTTTCCCCCCAGCATAATTTCAGTCGAGAGAAACCTTCACCACTGATCAAATCTCCTGGGATCAGGATCAGAATACATTAGTTTGCATTTAACATGGTCTGCTATTCTACACAAAACACTGGAGCACAGAATGCCTGATCCATTAGATAACATTCAGTCCAAAAAAAAGCAATGGTGAACACCTTCAACACAGGCCTGGTTGTTATTCAGCTTACTAATCTAATAGACCATTTTTCTGCCCCAGTTATGACAGTCTCTCCCAAGGACGGTCTCAGAGAAAAACCCTGTTCCAGATTGCCCCAGATCGACACTTGGATGTGTCACTCCTGCTCCAAGGTCATTTCTAGATAGAAATATATTTCAATAGCTTAAATAAAAAAATCCCCCCAAAAATTGTCTGTGTATATGTGAAATAGTGATTGATAACTCATCTCTCAAGACATTTTAATAACCATTATACCACAATACCAAATCAGAACACATTCTTTCTCTGACCTTTAGAACTAAACATTATCAGATTTTTAGCCACAGGATGATAATCTCTTTAATCTGAGTAGGTAATCCAGCATCAGTCCGCCACACATCCCCAGGGGGATTGTCCCATCCAGCCTCACCCCATTATTCAGCAGAAGAACAGATACTTTTTGGATCCGGCATATATCTGCTATCCTAAAAAGATACACAAATGAACTGCAGTTTGTCAAAATTGCATAGCAGGTCATGGTGGCCAAAACAGAACAACAAAAGTCTCAACAAAAACACTCTTGTGACAATTTGTGAGCAAACTGGTGGCTAAATCCACCATGAATCTCATTTGTACGTTTTTCTGCTTAAATCGCAGGGGAGAGCTTTTTTTCTAAATATCAAAATCACACCACACAAGTTTATACAAAATCATCACCTTGTAGTTTTCTCATGTGATCAAGTTATCAAAAAGTCAAATGTAGCTTTTGAAAACCATGTCAAGGGGTACAATCAAGTTTAAATTTTTTTTTCTACAAGGCCTCACTTAAGCTTATAAAACACAATGAAGGGGTAAAAGTCAGGGTGTTTGGGTTAAAAAACTATGAAGTCATCTTAGGGTTTTTTTCCCATGCATTTTTATAATTAACCAGAATTTCAGCCTAGTTTTTAGTCTCGTTTCAGTTGTATTTTCTTGATAAGTACTCTCAAAGAGTCTTGTTTAGACATTTTTAATTCATTTAAATTATTACGGCTCCTGAACATTATGTAGGTGACCTACAGGTCTACTAAACACACTACATCATATAGGTTTAATTGTGGTAAAAAATACACTACAATTGTACACTCCATATTCCTACTGCAGCATTCAGAATAGCAATAAATTAGTGTCACATGTGGCTTTACTTGCAGCCATATGGTGTTCTGTGCTGTGCAAGCAAATTGAATATTTGGATTAAGTCACCGTATTGATTTTCCATAATCTCCGGAAAGCAAATTATTGCTTATCGCTCTGTCATAGAGATTTGCTAAATAATCAACAAACGATTACTCAGATTCATCCGTCTAAGCTGCTAATTCCACGAGGATATCTGCCCATGGATCTGTTACTTGACTTGACATCGACTTCTCTCTCATACATGTTTTATGGAGACATCCATAGATGTTTATGGAGAGTTTTTTTGTACTGTTCAAATTGTAAATAAGTTCTGCCCTTAAAAAAGCGAGACATTTTCAGATTTTCAAAATAATTGATTCTGTATGATTTATAAGCTGACCAAAAATGACCCCAAAAGAACACAGATTTTGTATATTGACATCTTTAATGTAGAGTAAAACTGAATATTATATATTACAGTATACTTGGGTTTTTTTTATAGGGTTTTTCATGTTTTTTCTTTTAAGAAAATAAAGCTGCATTTATTTTATTAAAATAATAGTGCTGTCCAACCTGATCTCAAACATATTTTACGAGGTGGCTAATTCCTACAAATTCATACAATTTTCGCTAAATCGAAAATTTTCGCTATGAATTTGTAGGAATTACCTAAACCTAACCTCGCCCCTAAACCTACCCGTTACTTGGTTTTTAGACAAATCATACAAAATCATACAAGTGAGGTTGTACAAATTTGTACGAATTAGCATGAATTTGGCACCTAGTACAATACGTACGAATTGGTGTTGTGCTGTCAAACGTTAATCAAGAAAGTTTTTGTTTACAGAATATATGTGTGTATATTGTGTATATTTATTATGCATACATAAATACACACACAACAGGTTTTTCACACCTGGATTTCGGGATCCTCAGCCATTCCTCGTTGCAGATCCTCCCCAGTTCTGTCGGGTTGGATGGTAAACGTTGGTGGACAGCCATTTCTAGGTCTCTCCAGAGAAGTTTAATTGGGTTTAAGTCAGGACTCTGGCTGGGCCGTTCAAGAACAGTCACAGAGTTGTTGTGAAGCCATTTTGTTAATTTAGCTGTGTGCTTAGGGTCATTGTCTTGTTGGAAGGTCTTGTTGGTGTACTTGGCCGAATTCATCTTTCCCTCGATTGCAACCAGTCGTCCAGCTGAGAAACACCTCCACAGCATGATGCTGCCACCACCGTGCTTCACTGTTGGGACTGTATTGGACAGGTGATGAGCAGTGCCTGGTTTTCTCCACACATACTGCTTAGAATTAAGGCCAAAAAGTTCTATCTTGGTCTCATCAGACCAGAGAATCTTATTTCTCACCATCTTGTCAGTCCTTCAGGTGGTTTTTTAGCAAACTCCATGTGTCTTGCACTGAGGAGAGGTTTCTGTCAGGCCACTCTGCCATAAAGCCCAGACTGGTGGAGGACTGCAGTGATGACTGACCTTCTACAACTTTCTCCCATCTCCGAACTGCATTCTGGAGCTCAGCCACAGTGACCTTTGAGTTCTTCTTTACCTCTCTCATCAAGGCTCTTCTCCCCCGGATAGCTCAGTTCTGGTCGTCCCAAACGTCTTCCATTTAAGGATTATGGAGGCCACTGTGGAACCTTAAGTGCAGCAAAAACGTCTCTGAGCTCTTCAGGCAGTTCCTTTGACCTCATGATTCTCATTTGTTCTGACATGCATTGTAAGCTGTAAGGTCTTATATAGACAGGAGTGTGTCTTTCCTAATCAAGTCCAATCAGTATAATCAAACACAGCTGGACACAAATGAAGGTGTAGAACCATCTCAAGGATGATCAGAAGAAATGGACAGCACCTGAGTTAAATATATGAGTGTCACAGCAAAGGGTCAGATTACTTTTTATTTCAGTTTTCCTTTTTTAATAAATCTGCAAAAATCTCAACAATTCTGAGTTTTTCTGTCAATATGTGTACATTAAAAAAATGTTTGGTTTTTTTGTTTTGTTTTTTTTTCAGCAAATGGACGCAATATAACATAGTGAAAAATGTAAGGGGGTCTGAATACTTTCCATACCCACTGTATATATATATATATATATATATATGTGTGTGTGTAAACACAATATGTTTATTTGTATGTGTGTGTATTTATATAATAATATAATATATACATAATAAATATACATGGTGCGCACACATATATTCAGTATTTTTGATGAGATTAATTGCGATGAATCGTTTGATAGCACTATAAAAATACAGTAAAACAGTAATACTATGACATATTATTATTTAAAGCAGCCATTACTTCTGTAATCATTTTAATATGCTGATCGCATGCTCAAGCATCATTTATTTAAAATAGAAATCTTGTAAAAATGTCATTTTTACCCCCAAAAAATTACATTTCAAATATTCTTGCTGAACAAACATTTGAATTGCATCTACAGTATATATGTCTTATCACCATCATACATAGACGTTAATAATGTTAAAAAAACTGCTTGTCTGACGCCAAAAATAAATGGCTAATCGAAAAATCTGTTTCATAACACATGGCTTTGAACATGCACACCCAGGCTTTCCAAGGATAGATGTTCCTCCTGATCAGAATGTGACATTTAGAGGTCATTAATAGCACAAGAATCCAGCCAGGGCACGGAGACCACTCTCCCCTAACACACTTGAGTAAGTGTGGGTGCTGAGGATAGCTTTTACAATGTTCCCAATGATCCTCCAGGGCATGTCACAGTGACAGAGCCATCTCAGTGAGGAGTAGGATGCATTTCAACTAACACTCTTGGAAAGACCCATTCTATCATGCCTTTAAAATACACTGAGAGTCAAAATGCTTTATAGGGATGATCTGTCTGCCTTGTGTCTGATTGTAACATGAGAACTAAAATGCATCTGCATGCTCGTTTTGTATTGGTGAATGTCATGTTATGGTGTTAGTTTTTAATCGGAAATTGCTGTTTTAAGAGTTAAAGCTTTACTCCAGCTGTGCAGTTTGTTGTTTGTGCTAGAATTGTAATCTAATGTCTAAGTTCTATTGCTGTCTATTAGTAGACCAATCAAGTTTTTTATTGACCAATGCTGACACATCATTGGAATGCAGATATGCATATTAATTTATATAAGGTATATAAATAATGAGCATGTGTACATTTAGTAAGAGACACGAAATTTGATGTGAGACGATCCATGAATGCTCGCAGTCATTGCTTCTCACGTTTTTGACCCCTGCTACTGTGCAAATGCCACCAACCATTACTGCCCTCATTGACAGGGCCCCCAGATGTCTCACAGCATTTCTTGAAAGAAAATGTCAAACTGTCACAGTACATTATCTGTATTTATGTAGTAGATGATTGCAGAAGATATTTGTGAAACACTCACTTGTCAACCATATTCATGGGCTTAGATGTTGTTAATGATTATTTAATGATTAATATTTATATTGTTAATATTATAATTAATTATGTAATTAATTATCATTAATAACCAAGGATGTATGGTTTGTTATGATAGAACAGTATTTGGCTAAGATACAACTATTAGAAAATCTGGAATCTGAGGGTCCAAAAAAATCAAAATATATTAAATAAATTGCCTTTAAAATTGTTCAAATGAAGTTCTTAACAATGCGTTTCACTAATATTACTATCTCATGGGACATGATCTTTACTTAATATCCTAACGATTTTTGGCACACAAAAAAAATTATGTATTGTTGGCTATTGCTACAAATATACTCATACGTCTTGGTTTTGTGGTCCAGGTTTCATATCTGATAAAAATAAGAATAATTTCACTATGGAATATATATGAAATATATACAGTTGGGCACAGAAAAGTATCTAGTCAGCCAATTGTGCAAGTTCTTCCACTTAAAAAGATGAGAGAGGCTGTAAAATAAGTATTTTTTCACCTACAATCAAGCAAGATTTTTAACTTCTTGTAAGACCTGTAACTTCTTCTTCAAGAGCCTCCTCTGTCCTCCACTCGTTACCTGTATTAATGGCATCTGTTTGAACTCATTATCAGTATAAAATACACCTGTCCACACCCTCAAACAGTCAAACTCCACTATGGCCAAAACCTTTGACCTCTGTCATTGCCAACAAGGGGTATATAACAAAGTATTGAGATGAAATTTTGTTATTGACCAAAAACTAATTTTCCACCATAATTTGCAAATAAGTTCTTTAAAAAACCTACAATGTGATTTTCTGGATTCTTTTTTCTCTCGTTTTGTCTCTCAAAATTGAGGTATACCTATGATGAAAACTATATTTTTATATGTATATAAAAATAATCAAATAAATTAATAGATTCACAAATTGTTTCTATTCATTTCCCCTATTCTTGTTCTCAGGTTCTTCTTTGCAGGTAACACATGGTCACCTGAGCTCTCCTCCGTCTCAGCCTCATCTCAACTCCATGGTATCCCACCATCACCCCTCCATCATCAATGGTCTAGGGTCGCCATACTCAGTCATCACTTCCTCCTCTCTGGGCTCACCTTCAGCCTCCTTGCCCACCACCTCCAACATGGGCTATGGAGCACTCAACAGTCCACAGGTACAGTACAGGGAAAGACAGAAAAGAAAAAAAATCACTCACTCCACATGATCCTTCAGAAATACTTCTAATACACTGATTCCGTCATTTATTTGTGGTGGTAAAGTCATTTTAGTTCATTGGTTAAAAAGAGTGGGAACAATGAAGAATGTAATAATGTATGATTTTATTTACTGAGGTTACATTTTATACATTTACAGAAACAAGGAGTGATCGTAGATTAAAATAACAAAACTTGGACTGCAGTAGGCCTTTGAGTATTTTTGTGGACAATCAGGCGCCTTGGAGTCAAAAAGGCTGAGAATCACTGCTCTATGAAACATTGTAGTAATTATATTGCTATACTGAGCATAGAGTCTGCTAGACTTTAAAAAAATTAAATTCTGTCATTAATTGCTCACTATCATGTCGTTCCAAAGCCGACCTTTGTTCATCTTTGAATCACTGACGTCACATGAGCTGTTAACTTTCTGGGCCTTGAACGTGGTAGTTGCATTGCTGTTTATGGAGGATCAGAAAGCTCTCAGCTTTAATCAAAAATATCCTAATTTATGTTCCAAAGATGAACAAAGGTATTACAGGTTTGGAACAATGCAAGGGTGATTAATTAATGACAGCATTTACATTGTTCATGTACCCTCTAAATGAGAACAACTTCTAGATGAAGCACAACGTTTTTTAGTGAGGCATCCGTGCTTCCGATCCGATAAACTTCAGCTGCAAGAGCGAAGCAGCGAGGCAAATGCAGAATGCTCTTTTAATGCATCTCTCCTTTCCTCTGCAGGGCCTCCCTCTAGCTTGAGGGAGAACACCCCATTCAGTTTAGTCTAGCCTAAAAAGAGCTAATGTAGCGTGACGGACAGCCCTAGTATAACCTTGGCTCACATGGAGAGAGATATCATTGCGTTGAGGCTCCGCTACAGCGGGCGCAATATGCAACACTTCTGGAAAGCTGTGGAAACCTGCCATACTATTAGCTGTAAATAGCGTCATGTGTGAACGTCTCGCCTGAAAGTAGGGACGCCTCTATAGAAGAACGCTTCTCGTGAGCGAGGGCCAAGAGCTCTGAATAATATATGGGCTATAGGCAGCAGATTAAACGGAGCGAACCTGATGGTGGCTAGTGTGTATCACCTTCCGAGCATCTTTCTGCCTCGCTGAACGGCTCGCCGTTTCAGGATAACGTTCTCATAAAATGAACATGTTTGTGTGAGTGTTTTTTACCTTCACTGTTTGAAAGCTTCAAAATGAACGTTTCTTCAGCATGCTTTTGGACCCTCTTAAACAGGACTCGGTATGTTATATGTAATTTAGTAATTACTTCTACATGACTTTTATATTGAAAAATGGATAAGTTGCAATGTTGAATGTACTGACAAGCATTAATGATAAAGTAAAAATATATAGGAGGTGTTTAAATGTATATGAAATTATACATTTGTTATGATGAAGTTGCAATTTATTACATTTAAAATATATGAATTTAAATGTTATGTTAAATAACATTTCTTCAGTTGGAGTTAGGGTTAATCTATTAGAAAATAACCAGCATATTAAAAAATTGCTTGTAAATCTCTTATTATGCTAAATTATTACCATCACTGACAGATTTAGTCTTTTTGTTAACTTGTTTTCCTTCATGGAGCATAGTTTTTATATTTATTATTAGAACTAATTATAGATTTAAGTTTATGCACCTCAGTTTTTAAGTTAAAAATATATAAACAGATCATTTTGGAAGTGTTTAATCAAAACCTGAGGCGCATTAAGTCAGTTCCAAAAAGAAATACAAAACTTGTCCTAAAGAAATAAAGCAAGTTGATAAAAAGATAGAAAGTATGGAATTTCTAAGTAATTTTTTTGTAGGCCTGTCAATTTGGTACGTGTAACAAGGTTGGAAAATAATCCCAAAAAAGTTCAAATATTATCAGAGTTTTTTAGGGAAGTTGTTATATGCTGTTTGAGCAAACTCAGTACATTCTAGTCTAATGCAATTACATTAACTAGCATTTTCTGGAAAAAAAATGCCAAAACACAACATAAAAGATAAGCTATGTTACTACTGCTTAGCGAGTAAAAGTGCACTTTAAATAACTATTTAAACCTCATATGCTAGATGCTGGAGTCCATAGTGCATAGTATGAGTGTACAGTGCATAGTACATAATCTGGGATCTGAATTTTTTTTTTTCTTTACTTTTTTAAATCCTTTCGAGATTAAAAGTACACTACAAGCGCACATTCAGTACAATTACAGATTCCACAAGGGTTAGCAAGTTCACTTTTAGGTCTGACTCTATTCTGGTATGTACTGTAATTCACTTCTAACTATCCAGTCTATTTACATAAAGTTGCAAGCTTGTTGAATTATCAAAAAATCCATAAATTATACAACATTCATGCAGCAGGAGCTGGTTTGTTGTTGTGTATCATGTCTGAAGTCTCAGATTTGAGCACTGTTGGATCGAAAGCTTTTGTGACCCACTGGGGTTTAGCTAGTTTGTTTTCATTTTCCATTCCCTGACCTTTTAATATCTCTCCGGGCATGTGTGTCTAATTCTATAACAGCCGCCTGACCTGCACTCGAACATGATCGTGTTTCGCGTTTATAAAACTTGCCACGTCAAGTATAAGCGTTTGCTGCCATCTACTGGTAAAGACAAACTTAATTTCCCCTTATCCAATACTTTCATTGTAATTAATTGCTTTTATTTATCATAACACTTTAAGTGATATATTCCATCGTTTTCGTATTTCCCATTACAACCATGTAAACATAGCGAAAACCCTATATCTAATAAGGCTCAAAGCCACAGAAAGTGAATTCAAAAGGAATCATGTCACGTGTTCCAAAGAGGAAGTGCTCAGGTAACAATTAGATTGTGGGAAACCGCACACAGACACAAGCTTACTTTGTTGTTTTTTGCCCACTCCTTCCTTACAGATGAACTCTATGAACAGTGTTAGCAGCTCAGAAGACATTAAACCTCCTCCAGGACTGGCAGGGCTGGGCAGTTACCCCTGCAGCAGCCCGGGGTCCCTTTCCAAACACATCTGTGCCATCTGTGGAGACCGATCCTCAGGTAAAGCACATGTACATGTTTAGTCATGCCGAGTCTCTCTTTAGCTGGAGCTTGACCGACGTCTTCGAGCCTGACTGGGATAGTTCACACAAAAAAAACAAAATAAATCTGTCATCATTTACTCCTCTCAAACTTGGATTAATTTCTCTTTTAGGGTGGAAATCGAAAGAACATATTTTGACGAATCTTTGTTACCAAACAGTTTCAGCTCCTGTTGAGTTCAGTGGGACTTGAAACTGTTTGGTTACAAGCATTCCTTACAATATCTTCTTTCGTTTTCCATTGAGGTTTGCAATGACTTGAGGGTGAGTAAGTGATGCCAGAATGTTTGTGTGAGCTATCGCTTTAAAGATATGATTTGGTAATGTAAAGTACGTTATCTTTGTCTACCTATAGGGAAACATTATGGTGTTTACAGCTGTGAAGGATGCAAGGGCTTCTTCAAGAGAACTATCCGGAAAGACCTCACGTACACGTGTCGAGACAGTAAAGACTGCCAGATTGACAAACGCCAGCGTAACCGCTGCCAGTACTGCCGCTATCAGAAGTGTCTGGCCATGGGCATGAGGAGAGAAGGTGAGTGGTTTAATTGAAAGGGAGGTATTTTATTTATTTATTTATTTTTTATTAATATTGTGTGTGTGTGTGTTTCAGCGGTTCAGGAAGAGAGGCAGCGGGGTCGGGAAAAGAGTGATAATGAGGTGGAGTGTAGTAGCAGCTTTAATGAAGAAATGCCAGTGGAGAAGATTCTGGATGCTGAACTTGCAGTGGAACCCAAGACTGAGGCTTGCATGGAGTCCAGCACGGGCAGCTCGGTGAGATAACTCGTAAAGTTTAGTAAGAAGCAATGTCATATCCAGTAATATTGTAAAATAAATAAATAAATTATATATATATATATATAAATGGTATTCTGTTTTAATATATGATGAAAAATGTAATTTATCCCTGAAATAGCAAAGCTGAATTTTCAGTATAATTACACCAGTCTTCAGTGTCACATGACCCTTTAGAAATCATTCTAGTATGCTGATCTGACGTTCAAAAAAAATTGGATTATCATCAATCTTGAAAACAGTTGTGCTGCTTAATATTTTTATTTTTCTAGGAAGGGAAGTTCAAAAGAAATCATTTGTTACATCATAAATGTATTTACTGTCACTTTTGATCAGTTTAATACATCCTTGCTGAATGAAAGATTTACTTTATTATAATTTTTAAAATCTTACTGAAAAATAACATGAGGAATAATTAGTTACTTAAGAAGGTCTTTTCAGATATTTTCATTCAAAGAAAATATCTTATTTTAATAAATATATATTTTTAATAATGTTAATGTTATTATATTTTAATTGATAACTTTCGCTAAAGTTTTTATTTGTATATTATTTATTTATTTATTTTAGCAAGTATAGTTTCTCATTTATTTTTCTAAACTATTGGGATATTAGAGAGAGATTTTTATTGATTTCTTACTTAATCTGTTTATTGAACTTTTATAATAACGAGGAAACAGAAACCGGAGAAGAGAAACAAATATTTTTCCCACACTACCTCCAACCCTTAACTAAACGCTTTTATTGTGATAGTCCCCTGAAGACATTCTACTTTGCAGAAAAAGAAACTTTGCAAGCATGTCGCGTGTACTAACCCTAACCTGTGAGTAAGCAGACATGTAGCTGCAAATGAATGAGAATCAGTTGACGTATAGTTACAAAGTTACTTACAGTTAGTAGAATGTCTATCATGAAAGATTGAATTAAAATGTTCTGTCCTATGCTTGATACTTTCATGTGTACATATTTCTGATTCTCAGACGAATGACCCAGTGACCAACATCTGCCAGGCAGCGGACAAGCAGCTCTTTACTCTTGTTGAGTGGGCTAAGAGAGTCCCGCACTTTTCTGACCTTCCTCTGGATGACCAGGTCATCTTGCTGCGAGCAGGTCAGTATCCCTCTCTTTACATGTTCACTGTGTGTGTAGAATGTACCTGCCGCTCTCACTGTTGTGTGTGTATGTGTGTGTGTGTGTTTAGGCTGGAACGAGCTGCTCATCGCTTCTTTCTCACATCGTTCTGTGACGGTTAAGGATGGGATCCTCCTGGCCACCGGCCTGCATGTCCACCGCAGCAGTGCTCACAGCGCAGGGGTCGGCTCTATATTTGACAGGTCGGGTCACAGTACCTCAAACCCTCCCTAGATGCACGTACACTGGCCCCAAAATGATATGGACATTTAAGCCACATTTCTGTGCCAAAGCAAAAGTAAAGCATTTGAAATTAAAGAGTCAATACCGTCTTTCCTCTGACAATCTGGCACTTCTGAATCAGCAACTGTTAACAATATATGTTGATAAAAGGGGTCATGTGATGTTGCTAAAAATAACATTATTTTATGTATTTGGTGTAATGCAATGTGTTTAATATGCCGTTTAAGGTGCAAACATACATTATTTTCCACATGCTGTACATTTGCTGTACTCTTCTAAGCCCCACCTCCTGAAACAGGTTGATTTGTACAAAGCCAATCGTTCTTAAAAAAGGGAGGTGTGTCTGATTGACTTGCTGTCCAGTGCATTGTGATTAGCCAAATACCTCAAGCTTGTGGCGGAAATGTGACGGCCCTTATCATAACATGATGCCTTTTTACACATCAGCACGCCTCACAAACATAACACCATGTCTGCATTCATGATCAGAGTAACGACAAACAACAAACACTACCCTTCACTGATCAAAACTCGCTTTTAAATCGTAAGGAGCAGGTTCTTTTAAAAAGGAAACGTAAGTTACTTAAAATTTAAGTCAGAAGCACCAGACTGTCCTTGCAGGGGTAGAACTGCTCCGCTTCATAGTCTCTATGCACAGCCAGCATATGCTACTGTCGTTTTAGGAGTCTGTCCTCTGTCCGTCCTTGCGCTGAACACACTCTAATATTTGGGTTGAACTGTTCTGGAACAATGTTGTGAACACCACTTGAACACTGATTTCTAGTTGTGTCCTCTTTTGGAAGCACAAACAAAGTAGTTTTGCTTTCATAATGACACACAGCGCATTCAGCAACTGCGTAAGCCTTTGGGAAATTGAACTGGAAATTAAGTGCTGGTTTCAGCATCATATGACTCCTTTAATATGTGTGAATGCAAGTTGCAACAAAAATGCCAAAGCATCTGTCACATAAAATATTTCGTAATAACATGAGCATGGTATGTACTGAATTACCATTCACTGAGCCCTCTGCAATTTTATGTTATTGAATCCTTGTAAATCGAGTCTAAATACTTAATAATGTTTGCAGGGTATTAACAGAACTGGTGTCTAAGATGAAGGACATGCAGATGGACAAGACGGAGCTGGGCTGTCTAAGAGCTATCGTCCTCTTTAACCCAGGTAAAGACCTGCCCTGTCCAACATCAACTCTCAGAACCAAGGGTCCATACCATACCAATAAGTCTAATAAAACAATTGTGCCTAAAGTAATTTAACTTTGAATTAATTGTTAGAATTTACCCTTGTGCTTCAAAACAACAGAATGAAAGCCTATTAACTAAAATTCCCTCCCATTGGCCTAGTTTATTTTTTATTTTTTTGTAGTGTGATGCAGGTAATATAATACATTAAATAGTGTTATAAAGGTATATATAGAATACAAATATGAAAAACGATGATTTTTTACGATGATTTATATGTTATCACTGTTGTGTGAAAGGGTCCATTCTGATTAATTATCTAAAAAAATAATAATAATAATAATAATAAAAAAAAATAAAAATATATATATATTTATATATGTGTGTGTGTGTGTGTGTGTGTGTGTGTGCGTGTATTTCATACAGATATTATATATGTTGTTGTGAAATGTATGTGGGCATTATAGGGGTAATTCTGTAAGTAATATGTAAAGAAATTTATAAAATATAGTGTACAAAAGAAGTATAAAAAGGATATAAGTAAATAAAAAGATTTTTATCATTGCAGTACATCATTTTCTTAATCAGAAAGCATCATATTTACATTTGTAAATTTGTTATTAATTTTA
>JAUMHG010000034.1:7343077-7372183 GCA_032359395.1 Enteromius anoplus
GTTAAGCAAGCATCACAAAAAAAAATAATATATATATATATATATATATATATATATATATATATATTTGTCGCTTAGATCCAAAAGTGTCACCTGTAGTTTGCTATCCTGCGTGGCTCTCTGCTCCTGGGCCACCGCCTCCGCAGCTCTCTGCAGGGCATCCTGCAGCTCTGTCTGCATGTCTGTCGTGCTCCTTTTCAGTTCCTTCACCTATACACAATTGATTTCAATCCTCAGAACTTTCCTATTCAGAAAAATAAAACAAAAAAAAAAACACCTTGGAAGTGCCATCTGTGAGTCCCATACCCTTTCTTCTACGCTTTCCACAGCTTTCATCTTCTCCTCCTGGAGCTCCAGCTTTTCCTTTTCTGCTTCCACCAGCCGGGCTTCCAGCTGCTGGTTCAACTCCCGCGCTGATTTCAGCTGGCTGTCAGTGGAGGTGCGTGCCTGCTCAGCCAACTGTATAATGCAAGTACTCTGGTCAATCTTGACGAAAAAAAGTTTCACTTAAACAACTGAACGGGTTGAAGCAGATACCTGCTTCTCTTTGTTTACAGACTCCTCCAAACTGAGCACCATGGATCTGTACTGCTCTAGGTTGGTGGTGGTGTTCTTTAAACGCTCCTTTAGGACAGAGTTCTGTTCTTCAGCCTGCTTTAGACGTGCTCGGAGTTCATCCACTTCTTGTTGAGGAACACCAGGAACTGAAACTGCACACAACATGATCTTGTGTTACACAGCGATGGAAAGTGACACTCAATTTAATTTTCTATGTGTACCTCTAGGTACTGTCCTAACAGGCTGTTTAGGCGCTGTGCTCTGGTTCTCATTGTTGTTCAGTTGCTGTCTCATGGAGGTGACCTGCTGTTCAGCAGTTCTTAGCAGCTCTTTAGTCTTCTGATGTAGTGTTGTCTGTGTCTCCAGCTGCTTCTTAGCCTCCAGCAGCTGAACCTAGTCGATAGAAATGAGAGAAATTAGTCTCAGGTATAGACATTCCACCAACTAATGGACTAAAAAAAATTGTGAATTTTACAAGCTTACGTCTTGGTTGCGTTCCAGTGCGTGTCTTTGTTCCACTTCTTGTTCCAGTTTCTTCTTAAGCTGAATGATATCCTTCTCCAAACGCTGAATCTGGTTGTTGTAGCGCTGCTTGGTCTCAGTCTCAGAGCGTTCCATAGTCAGCTGTAACATAAGGAGGAAGTTCAGAGAAAAAGGCCCAAAGAGAAGTCTTCTGACAAAGTTGATTGGGATATGTAGGCAAACGGTACCTGAATTGATTTGAGGTTGGTAAGCAGGAGGCTCTGGCCCCGCTGCTCAGTCCGGATGGACTCTTTTTCCTGGGTTAGTCGGTTCTCCACCTGCTTCAAAATGTCTTTTTCCTTACGAATGTTCTCAACACGCAACTGGCAGAAAAAAAACACGTATCAGTGAACCTGAATACCAGCTGAATAGTGCATTCAATTCATTATACTTTCTACTTACCTCGGCCATGGCTAGTTTCTCATTGGCTTCCCTTAGATCTTGAGTCATTGTGTGAATGATTTGCTCATGTCTCTGATGAGTGGCAGTCATCTTTTGATTCTTCTCACGGAGGGCTTCAATCTCTCGTCGAAAGGCATTCACATTTTCCTGAAGCATCTCATACCTGCCATGGAACATTTTAGTCAATTCAATTATTTGCATTTTTACATTCACCACTAAAAAACAAAACAAAAAAATAAATTGTTTTAAATTAAAGTTAAAGTTTTCTGCACCTAAACTAGACAAGTACCTTTAAAAATAACTTCTCATCCTCAGTGTCACACTTTGTGAAAAACTTGATTGGGCATTACCTCTTGCAGAAGTAAACACCCACTGCTCACTGTTTTCATACAAATACTGAGATATAGAGCTGTATCCCTATAAGTGGCATGTTGAGGAAAACCATGACATCACAAGATGTAGTGTTTTTTTATTGTTGTGTAACCTCTTATGAACATGAAAATCTATTTTGATACTCCATTTCATGACCTCTTTAGTATAATGCGCATATGTTTTGTGTTTGAAATGTTGGCAAAGAAAGAAACCAAAGATGAGAGCCACATGCAACAAACTGTATACTTACAGCTGTGGCTTTAGCTTGCTCAGGATAAAACATTAAAACACAACTTACATTTCCATTGCAAAGTGACACTTCAGGCAAACTGTGCTTACCGTTTGAAGGCGAATTCCAGCTGAGAGGAAAGTTTGGCCTTTTGTGAGAGCAGATCAGACACTTGGCTACGAAGCCTCTCCATCTGTTCATTTAGAAGCTTGTCGTTTTCTGCCTTCTCCTTTTTGTATGTTGTAAAGGCATCATTAAGCTGTGAGAAGAAAACATTCAGTTTAATGCCTAATAAAGAATGTTTAAATTAGATTTTTGCTTCAAATTCATATTTTAGGGAACACCCCAAAATTTCAATTGTAATAATTTACTCAAGCTTTTCATTCCAAACCAGTAAGACTTTCCTTCATCAGAACACAAAAAGAGCAGTTTAGCACAATGTTTATGCTCCTCTTTTCCAAAAGCATACAGGTTTGCAATAAAATGATACATACTAAGTACTTATTATAGTAATTACAATAACTAAGTACTAACCCTGAACCTACCCATAAACTAGGGCTGTGCAATTTAATCGTCGATTAATGCATGCACATCACGCCAGTCAGCTAAGTAGATCACTGACAAGCGACTTCAGAATCGGAACCGATTCGTTTTCGATTTTGAATGCAAAATTGCGTAGCTTGCCAGTGATCTGTGGCTCTGTGTATCAACTGCAGCACATTTTAAAAACAGCTGACTGAGATTTACTAATCAAAGAACCAGGTTTTACTGACGTGACGCCCATGCATTAATCGACGATTAAATTGCACAGCCCTACTATAAACCTAACCCTACCCCACGTAATTAACATATATAATAGTATTTTCTTATGTAGGTAAACTGTAAGTACATGTAAGTGCATACTGTAGAATAAAGTGCAGTTTTTTAGCTTAAGCTTTTAAAAGAAAAGTCACTGTCTAACCTGTTTAAGTGCTGCTTTAGCCTGAGTTGCCTGGACAGATTCCGCAGCTGCAGCCCTCAGAGGTGTAGATCTAGTGGGCATGGGTCCTGGCCTGCTGGGAGTGGTGGATTGAGGCCCAGCCTCTGGACCTGAACAAAACCACAGGCAAATGAGTTACTTAAAACAATACTAAGGTTAAAAGTAGTACCTTTATAAAAGATTCATCTTGATGAATCCCATCCGAAACAGAAGTTTGTGTTTACATACCTCTTACGTACACACATTTGTATGATTAAATGTATGTGTATGTATGTAAATACTTACACACACACACACATTTAATATATAAACTTAACATTTCTCCTAAATATATACACACATGCATTTACTTGTATTTTTATACACATAATAAATATACACTGTACACATACATATGCAAACAAACATTTTTAGTTTGGATGTGATTAATCATTTAACAACACTACTTAAAAGCCATAAAAAGCCTAGAGTGTAAATGTGTACCCTGTGGTGGAAGCTCAACTCCGGCTGTCTGCAACAGGATACGGTACATGTCTCGCTGCCGGCTGGCAGAGTCAGCCAGCTGCTTCTGATGGTTTAGCTGTTCCTTGACCTGTTCCAGCTCCTTCTGAACCTTCTCTAGACTCTGCTCCAACTCTGTTTGCCTGAGAGAGCGAATGCTCTTTTTGTCGTTGTTGTTTTTATCGATTTTGTACTTTACTGAAATATGTGATTGAAGCACTAATATAAAGGAAGATGGTCAGTACCTGGCAGTCTTAGCCTGGTTCTGGTCCCTCTCTCTTTGCTCTTCCAGATCTCTGTTCTGAGCCAGCAGGTTCTGGTTCTGCTGCTGAAGCTCTTGGATGCTACGGAAAGCCACCTGCCGGGATCCCTGAACCTCAGAGCTGCTGCTTACAGCCGAGCTCACATCCTCACGAACCACCTGATTACCACGTGCTTCCTCCAACTCCACCAGCAGGACGCGTACCTGAATCATGAAAAGGAAAAACATATGTTGATAATCATAAAAATACCAGTACTTTCTTAGGTTAAGACTAGTTGTAAATAGGGGACATTAAACGTGACATATCGTGACTAAAATGTAAATCACAATATTATCTTATTAACTGATCTTATACACATTTCTAATCATATTAATATTTGAGAAAACAGCACACTTGCTTGTGTGATATTGCTGACTACGTCATATAGAAACAGAAACAAGATTTGTGCCCCCATGTATTAAATTCATTCATTCTGATCATCTGGCTGCATCACACTAAGAAAGTGTGCACTTTTAAAGGCACAAAACAATTCCAATATTATTGTAGATACATTCTGTAAACCCTCAAGTGTTTATTGTAACAGAGACTCGTTACCTGTTCAGACATGTCGGTTAGCTGTCTCTCCGATCTCTGCTTATCTCTCTCTAGCCCTAAAGCTCTCTTATTGGCTTCATCTGTCTCCTTCTGCAGCCGATGGACCTCCTGATATGCAAGAGGAAAGATCCCGATTAATGTCACCGCAAATCACCATCATGTTTTTTTCTCCTCTGCCATCTACTTCAAATATGTGTAAACCTTCATAGCTTGCTCCAGTTTGGCACAAAGGCTGGTCATGGACTTCTGCATGTTTTCATATTCTTCTCTCTGACGTTTTAGGATGGGAGCTTTGGTCTCCACCTCCAGAACAATCTCATCCAGGACCTTGTTCACACGCTTGTTCTCCAGCTTCTCCAGGTGCAGTTGGTCTTGCGCCTCCACGAAGGCATTATACAGCTGGAAGCAAAATGTAGGAAAGTTACTTAAAACGAACACACAAAATTAGTTCCTTTCTGATAAACAGCTTTTATACCTCCATTAGCTTCATGCCCGGCTTAACAATCTTCGCCACTACGGCTGCAGTTGGGGAGAGGTTTGTCAGCTCCTCTTCTGTAAGAGCTGGAACACCTGTTGAAGTGTTGAACAATGAGATGACATGAAATGTAATTAGCATGAAAAGATTCTTTAGCCTAATACAAAAGACAGGGTTTTCTGTGCTCATTACCTCTGCGTTTAAAGTCTACAAGACGCGTAGTGGCGTTCTCCAGCTCTTTCTCCAAATGCATGACCTTTTCATGTAGATCCGACTCTGCTTTCTCCCTCACGCTCTGCAGCTCCGACAGCTTCTTCTCTGTACCTTTATTGGCTGTGGATAAGAGACAGAAGATCTAAACTCGGCACAACATTCACAGTGAGGCAATGAGATGCTAACTATATATATGTTCATAGAAGCATACTACAATACCAAGACATCTACAGCATGCATACTGAGAACAGATTTTGTGCATGTACTACAGTATTCAAGATATTATATCCCAAAAATGAAACATGCATACCCTTACTTTTCCATTATAATGGTTGAAAATAAATAAATAAATACCTGTAACAATCTTAGCAACTATTTTTTAATATGAGAAAAAATAAAATGCATAGATTAACTTAGTTTTAAGTTTTTTATTCTCCAACCTTCCATTGTCTCCTTCAACAGTTTATTGAGCTCTTCCACGGCTCTGTTTAATTCAGCGTTCTTGGCTTCGGAGTCTGCTGCTGCATTCTGTCAACACACAATATGATTCAGATTTCAATCATACCATACATTAACACTGGGTCCTGCGAAACGAAATATCAACATTAACCGACCTTGTACAAATTACAGAGTTTAAGGTTAGCATTCAGCTCATTGCGATACTTCTCCTCCATGGAGGCCCGCTGGTCTTTGGCCTAAAAACAGAAGACATACAACGCAACCTTAATTTAAATTCTCTTTCATGTGAAATGTTAATTTAAATAAGAACAGAAGGGTGATTGTGAACCTCTTTGAGCTTGTTCATCATATCTTCAGTACTCTTCTGCATGTTGTCATTGTTCTTCTTGAACGTGTTCAGTTGGTCCTGAAGTCTGGTCACCTGATTATGACATACAGTATACGTAAGACTGTTGCAGATAAGAGACCTAATGAGAATATAGCTCAACTGCATCTCAAAAACTTCTTCACACCTCTTCCTTCTTGCTCTGTAAAGAGCACTTGAGCTCCAGGATCTCTTTGCCCTTGTCTCTGGATATCGTGTACAGCTCATCTGTCTTACTCTTCAGCTCTGAATTCAGCCATGTGTTCTGGTTCTGAAGGAGCTCCTTTTCTTGTTCCATTCGCTTCTCACGATGCTGATGAGAAGGAAAACAAAGAAATCAAAGTATTTGCTCAACGATCAGAAGCATTATTTCGCTGTAGAGACAGAACAATGGCTAAATGGGATTCACCATTCACCTGAATGGAAACCTCAGATGACTGAAGTTCATCTAATTTAAGCTGGAGCTCCATCTTGATTGTGTTGGTCTCCACAAGTTTGTCATTGAGACGTTTAAGATCCTCTGTATAATGAAGATACGATACATTTTAGCAATTATGAATGAAAAAAGCATTGGTACTTTAGGTTTATTTGATAATATCTAATGTTAATTAGTTTATGAATAACTAATCGATCACTCTTGCAAACAACAGTCCCATAAAAACTCATACCGCTGAGGTTTTCCACTTCTTGAGATCTCTTCTCAAGCATCCGCGAGAGCTCTCGGTTTTCTGCCTCGATTTCATATTTGGCTCTTGGTGGCTTACTCTGGAATGCAAAAACATTGGGAGATTTTCCACTTTTTTTTTTATTGCTCAAGTAAAAAGGTCCATATGAAGTATGAGAGGTGAGAGACTCGTAGCTACCTCTTGCGTTGCCCCCTGCTCTTCCTCTATATCTTTTAGCTTCTTAAGTTCCTCGGCTATAAGAAAGAACAAGCACACTTACATTATACAGCAATACAAGCGCCATATTTAAAAAGAAAATAATGCACAGAACTTACCAAGACGCCCGTTCTCCTCCTTAATACTGTGATACTCTTTACTTTGGGACAAAAACTGCTCCTGACTCTCAGCTAGCTTCTTCTCAAGATTAAAGTACTGTTGCTCTGTTCATAAAAAGGAAATTCAGCAATTCAGACAGACAGTTCCTTTGAAAGCTTATGGCAAAACATTTACGATTAAGACTTATTTTGGAGAGAAACAGTAACTAAGAATGTATTAATGATGATATACAGGTTAACAATGCAGGCGTTATATATCATACATATCTCTGCATCTAGAGACTTGAGTACATTTCATACATAAAGGCTAAGGTTAAAATACGACAAAACAGACAAACATGAGCCAAACGCTTTCTTTGGTTTGTCACTACCTCTCAGAATGGTCTTGATCTTATTTATTAAGGATTTGTACACAACCTGGTAGCTCATCTGTGCGGAACAAACAAGCCTTTACAAAATAATTAACCAGACAACTTGTCATTTAAAGTCTTGAATTAGTATAAAGGCAGTTATGATACCTAAACATGCTGTCTAGCAAAGCAGAACACTTAGCATATAAGAAACACAGCTGTTGAATGACTCTCTGGCCCGCCTGCCACCGTTACTCACCGCAGTCCGCTTTATATCGCTCGTGCTGGGAATTAAGACAGTCTATTTCCGTCTGCTGCTCTGACAGAACTTTCTCGAGCTTGTTCTGAATTGCTTTCGGTAGTTTGTTTATCTCGGCTCTCTCCAGCGCTTGCTGAAGAAGTGCCGCCATCTCTCCGGCACACTGCAACAGTTAGCATTAGCAGCTAGCAGCCTTTACGTCATATTTGAGCGACGTACACTCAAGCCGCAAAGCAGCGCGGACCTGCAGAAGTATTGTCCAATCGGGTCTCTGGAGCCGATTTGCGTGTATTAGATGCGACGATGTGTCACACGTATCGGTTTCTCTGAGAAGTCATCAGCTTCCTGAAGAAGTGTGTGCATAATCTGAAGGTGGGTTTGAAGACTTTCTTTGCGATATATTTTGGAACACGGTATGTTTTCTAAAATATAATTATTTTCTATGGGTTTAAAAAAAAACATGTTACCCTTGCGAATGTTGTTCTTTGATTTCCTTCATAGTGTGACGTTCAACTACATCTAACGTTAATCTTTATTTTGGAACTTTTTTATGCTGTAGAAACAGTTATAGCTCAAAATAAAATCAAATAATAACTACTCCTGTACGTTATAATGTGTTGTACATAAATTTACTTTTAGCATTCAGACTAAGGCATTTATCTTGTGTGTGTGTGTTTAATGTAATTTAAAATTGTCAACCATAATATGGAAATGTTTGTCGTGATCAAAAGGCTGACTAAAAACACTGTGATTGAGAAGACTTGACACTGATTCAAATGCTCATTTGCCCTTCATAAAAATGTAAAATAATAGTAATAATAGCACAGACCACAAAAACAATACCCTTAAAGACTGCAATAACTGCCCTAATGTTAATATTCTGTCAAACAAAGGCAGTATAAAAGTATTTGGAATGTGTAACATATGTTTAATGCAGTTGCAAGCAGGTAAATATAGCACAATAGAATTTTCTTACATCTTTTTTTGTATATTTAGAGAATGGGTAGGAGTTATTTTGTAGATGAAGCTTTGGAGGAATATCTTGTTGGGCTTCAAGCCGCTCCCGGGTCATGTGTGACTGGACTCCTGGCTGGTCAAGTAAGGAAACTAAACTCCTTTATATTTAATAATGTCTGTACGCACGACTCATTTTCCTTACTTTTTCTTTTCGCAGTCGTCTCCTCAGAGAGATTTTGTGGTGCTGGCTGTGCAGACTCCTCACAGGGAGAGGGAGGGACAGCCCAAGTCTTCGAAGGGGGTCAGCCCACTGGATGATATTGATGTGGAGTGGGTCACAGAACATGCCAAGCAGGTCACTAACCTGATGTCTTACCACTTGCACGGTGACTTTGAAATGTGTTACTGTGTAGTTGTACAGTAAACGGTTTTGACGTTCCTTATTCTAGGTGTCCCGCATGTTACCAGGAGGTCTTTGTATTCTTGGCCTGTTTTTAGTGACCCCACCTGAACTCTCCAAAGATGCCCAAAATGCATTAAAAAGAGTATGGCCCTTGATGTATTGTTTCTTCATTTTCTTAATTACTTCTATTTCATAAACATTTAATTTATTATTAATTAAGTTTTTCAACAATTGAATGAAGTTGAATTAAATGCAATATAATAATGATTTATAAATGGAATAAATCACATTTTAGTAGGTCACATTTATGTGCTGGTCTCTTTACATAGCTTATATTTGCCATGGATAAGTACACAACTAAAGGAAGATTGTGGGAACTGTCAGAGGAGGATGTTACTGATCGAGTCACCCTGCATATCTGCTCCAAAACAAAGAAGTATCCTGCACACTACCTCCAGCTATTACCCAGCATATTAAACTTTGCAATCTAAAAGCATCAGTTTATATGAATAACCACATAGCTTAAACTTGCGTGATCCTTGACTTAAAGTCTACAGGCTTGTCTGCAAAACATTTGATGTAAAAGATCCAAAGGTAAGATACACTATCTTTGTCTTAAAACTCAAAGTAGTTTAGCAAATAGTGTGTTAGTTGTGTTTTTGTTACTGTTGAAATTATAGAGTTCGTCCAAGCCAGCAGACTGGAAGTATCAGACGGGCATCTCATCATCCTGGCCCATGCTGACCTGCTCCGTTGAGGTGGATCTGCAGATCCCTGTGACAGGATCGTCTTCTGAAAACACAGACAAGTGCATGAAGGTGAGATAGGTATATATGAAAACGAGTCGTTTTCTTTTATGCATTGTATATAAGCGTTTTCCCTGTAAAGGATTTTGTATAGAATGAAGATTAAAACGACCAGCACTAGAAGAATTGTAAATAAGCAGAGTAAGTTGACAGGTTGTGCATTTAACCTTCTTTGCCCCCTCTTGTCCAGGATGGTCTTAGGAGGTGGGCTAAACAGATCGAGGCTGCTTACTGTCTCATCAATGGCAGACCGGCATTAGAAGACTCTGAACTCATATCAGGACAGGTAAAAACTCTGTCATTCCTCTGTCATGTTGGTTCAACATTTGAGCTGAACAAACATGTTTGTTCTTTTCAGAAAAAGAACCCAAAAACAGCTCCTCGTCAGACGCTGCCAGCACGGATCTTTGTCTCACATGTGAGTGTCTTATACACACACATATATATATATGTGTGTGTGTGTGTGTATATATGTGTGTTTTGCCAAATGTTGAATAGGTTTATCAATGTCACAGGAAAAGTCAGAGCTGGATGAGCGGAGCAGTGCTCTGGTGCAGGTGTGCGGCGGGTCTATGAGGGTTCAAGGGGTGGTTCACTGCAGGGCCTACATCCACAACAACAAACCCAAAGCCAGACATGCTGCACAGGTCATTAATGCTTACTCATACTGCATTATGCTTAGGGATGTTCCGTGAATCACTACCATATTGTTATGAGAGAATATTCGATATGTGTATATTAGGGGTGTGACGAGATCTCGTGGAGACTTGGTGATATCCTCGCGATAGTGGTACGATGTGGCAGCTCCGACAGGAAACTGCTGTTTATGACGTGCTGACACAAATTCCAAATAGTTTTCAATGGTCGCTTTAGTGTAGGCAGACTTAAAGCCTGGTGTATTTTACTGCCCAGTGTAGGCAGACTTAAGGCCGGGGTACACTTCGCTTTCCGCATCTCGCGAACAGCCGCGTCCACACAGCTTTCAAAGTACACTCAATCACGGATTAGTGCGGACGGATGAGCTCGATACATGCGCAATGCCACCAATTTATTTGCACTCTTTCAGCATTCTTCTCGCTCATACACTGTTATACACAGCTGTCCGCGAGCCCTCCTGATGACAAAAATGATGTAAGTATACTCTGGCCCTTCTTTCTCCTATACCCTTCTTTTAAAGGAATATTTGTGTTATTTGTTTTGATTTATTAATGTTATTAAAAAAAAATTTTGTTATTTATTGGTAATTACTTGCCTGTCAGTTTGTGGCAAAATATTTCACAGTGTTCACCTGTTTTTTATTACTGCATGTAATTCATTAAAATAGTTTAACTTCAAAAAGTTGATTAAAAAATGCACCTACATTTTTTGTGGAACGTTTTTGTTGAATAAAACGCTATTTTTCCCAACATATTTTATCATTTAAGATTTTTTTTTTTTTTTTTTGAAGTCATAAAAACTCATCTCGTGAACCTAGTGTCTCGTCTCGTGCCACCCCTAATGTATATGCATTTATTGGATGTTAAATTAGTTTGTACATTATAATGTTGTAACGCTTGAATTTATTTGTGTCATGTAAAACCATTTTTTGTATTGTAGTATTTATTTATTAAATTATTTCTCACAATATCTGTCACGATTAAAAAGCTGACTTTTATTTTCCCGTTTACCTGTTATTTATTGTCTTTGAGAGTATAGCTCTAATTAGAATTCTCTTTTGTGCTGGTAGGCCATTAAGAGAGACATCATAAACACGGTTTGCTTCAGAGTGGAGATGTTTCTGGAAGATCTTTTAATGAATGAAGGGAGTCAAAAAGGTACAGTAGTCTATCATGTCTTAGATGTACTGTTGAAAGGGATGGTTCACCCAAAAATGGCATCAGATACTCTCATGTCCGTCCAAATGTGTGCATAAAGGAAGATTTTTTGAAGAATCTTAGTAAATCGACGGTTTTGGTTCGCATTGACGTCCATTGCAGTGGTTACCAACATATCGTGTTTTAGGTTCCACAGAAAAAAGAAAATCATTCCATTTTGATAGTGGAATCTTTCATTTTTGGGTGTACTGTGCCACAACAAACTTTAGCAGATTTCTGTCTTACCACTAGATGGCAGTAGGATGTCGCAATTTTCTTTATTGGTTGACAGCACAAAAATAAATGTGTTCACAATACAAGTTCCCGTATTGTTTCTCTAGGTTTGTGCAGTGGGCAGCAGGCACTTCCTCGGCGTGTGTTTGCGCCAATGCCCATCTCCGGCCTGTCTGTGTGTGACTACATGTTCCCAGACGAAAGTACAGCTGATGTGGCCGAGCGTCTGAAAGAGATGCTGGACTGCGAAACACCAGAAGAAGACATAGATACTAGTTTGGAGAGCAATCAATGTATGTTTCCATATTTCAGGAGGAGACTATAGGGTTAATTAATTCTCTCACTTTATTTGAGTGTTAATACCATGGCCTATTTCAACAATGAAGCATTAGCATTTATGGAATTTATGGCGCTATTGTCATGGTTTACAAGTGTCACCTCTAGGCTTTTTCAATGTCCCTCATGTGTGACTTGGGCATTGTGCGATGTGAAACAAGTCCTTGCAAAGCCGTTAGGATTCAGGGATGACTAGACTCAAGTATTGTAGGAGCTTTATGGTTCAAGAATGTGTATAGGTGTGTACCTATAGAATTCCAAAGGATAAACCTTCTCTAAATGGGTGCATACAGACCTCTTGTGACACACCCTCAGTTCCCCTCCGAAATAATTGCCACCTACACCCCTTGCCTCTTGTTCAAACCAGTTTAAGTTTGCCCACAAATGGTTTCCGTGTAGAAGGATAAAATGTGGAAGTAATATGTCTAGCCACAAGCTATAGAATATCTGATCCGTTCTAATAACAAGCCCTTCTGGGAAATTTGGATTATCGTTTCTATAAAAACACAATCTCTATCTTGGAAAGAGGAGATTATTTTCCTATCTTTTTTCTTTTCCTTGTTTCATTTCTTTATTATTAGAGAACAAGCCTACCTACTCATAACATTTTTTTAGCATGTTTGTACATGTGTTTTCTTTAGCATTTTCTGCTGTTTCTGGATCAGAGGTAGCAGACTGCCAAGATGAGCGTGTCATCCCAGAAATCCAAGCTGAAAACCCCAAAATTCAAAAAGCCCCTCAATATTATGCTGGTAAGTTATTCAAAATGATTCATTTTAAAATACTGTAGATATCTATCTTTTTTTTTTCTCTGCGTGCAATAAATTTATTCATCAAATAAATCATTCTCTTTTCAACGTGGCATCATCTGGGGCTCAACAATATACAGTGAAACCAAAAATTCGACATATTTATAGATATATTTTACTAGTGGGTGTTGGACTCTGTAGTTTAAGTGAGAATAGCAACAAAAAAAAAAGCAATCTGTGACATGTTATCCCCAAAAAGCATTATCCATCAATACAATTGTTAGAAATATAGGCCAAAATTTATTCAGACAAATTGCTTAATTGTTTTTACTTTAATTGCTGATGCAACCAAATTAAGGATTGCTTGGTAATTGGTATTATCTAATTGTTTGTACTTAAATTTTACAGCTGACACTCATTTGACATAATTCATTACGTATTTTTCTGTTGAAGTTATGTGGCATCATCAATTTGTTCTAACATCGTTCAAATCTTGAGTTCTTATCGTTTTATTGCTATTTTCTTTTTTAACTATAGCAAATAAACTGATAATGTTAAAAAAATATATTTAAATAAATTTTGGTTTGATTGTAGTTAACTATAAAAATAGATTGGATAATCATACGCTGTGAGTGACTCCGTGTTGTTAGTTGGGCTGATGTGACCATATTTTTCTTTGTGTGATTCCTATAATTCCACCTCCTGATGACTGATGACCTCTCTTTCTCTCTCCCAAACACGCAGGTGTGGCCGTAGCAGCAGCCATTGCTCTCCTTGCCACAGCCACATCTTTACTGTATTTCAGTTAATGACAGGGGAGTGTGTATGTTTGTATAATACGCTGTATGATCTTAAATGTGATGTCAAATTTAACTTTTACATTTGGACTATTATAGTATTATATAAAACACAATATAAGGAAAAAGTTTATGGAGACTTCCTTATAATCAAAAGGTTTGGTTATTGGGTCAAGTCAGATCTTAATGTTACATTATAGAAATATAATTATTAAGAATTATGTCCCAAACATTCACTGTGTGACACCACTCATGAAGTGTTCGTTGAGAAACACTATATTAACTAAGTTAAAGCTGAAATTAGTGATATAGAGAAACCTGTTTATTCAAAGAGGACATTCTAATGTACAGTATATGGCCATCAAAATGTACATTTTATGTATGGTAATTGAGTAATTAAGTAACAATCTACAGTTTACATGAAGGTTTGCATTACAGTTATGTGTTTGGATTTTTTTCTTTGTTGGAAGTTTGCTCAGTAGTGGCATGTTTGCACTCATGCTGCCTCAAAAACGGATCAACAAAAAAACTTAATTGTCGTCATCCTGCACGTGTTTTTACAGAATGCTGTGTGGATTCCCTTAGTAGTGTCATGTCATTATAAAACCAGTTTCTTCTGGCTTCTGTAACAGCGCAGCATTAAAGGCATAAAGAAACACTTCCAAGCTGAATGGAAAATGCCCTTGGCATGAAATATAATTGCTGTGATGATTCTAAATCTGTGAACTTGATTATTTTACCTTGGACCCGTTGTTGAAGTATACTTAATGATTTCTACATCGCAAACCCATTAAAATTGTTTACATTTGAATGTGATTGAGCACCGGAAAATTTGAGGTTCTTATTTAATACTTTTTTTTTCTTGTTTCACACCAAACCATAATTGTTGGACCCTCGTTTTAAAGACCCATGTTCTAAAGCAGTAGTGGACAGTAACGAAGTGGTTGTAATTCGTTACTGTACTGAAGTACATTTTTCAGTTATCTGTACTTTACTGGAGTAGTTTTATTTTTAGCAACTTTTAATTTTACTTCTCTACATTCCTAAGCAAAGGATCGTACTTTTTTACTTCACCACATTTCATAAAACATATCGTTACTTATAGATCACGTGCTCCGAGCGAGACGCAGACGAGCGATTCATTAACAAACTGATTCTTTTTAATGAACCTGTTCCATCGGTTCGCCAATCGCACTAAACGATTCATTCTCGAATTTGAATGATCCGATTGCAGCTGTTCGCGATTCGACAACTCCCTGATTCAAACGATCCGTTCAGAGCGAGTCTCGAGTGAACCGAACTCGCATGAAAAACTGGCGCGCCACTGATGATGCATAAAGTTACTAACTTTGACTGAAAATCATATTTAGATTTTAAAAAATCAGTTTGTTACACAACAGTAAAGGGTGATCTATTTAAGTCCATTGAAAGGAATGCAGACACATCAACATCAGTGTCTCTATGTCAAAAAACTTTCATATTCCCTGCTGCTGTAACATTACCAGTTTTATTAAAATGCTACACATTTAGCCCTATATTTAGCCGTCTGTGTTTATGTTGTTTATCAACGGTATACATTTTTTATATTGTTTGGATCAACTAGTCGAGTAGACAGGTATGAATGTTTATTCATAACCATATACTGAAAATAAGTAGGTCTAAATATTGTTATCTAACGCTAATGCTGATTATTTAGCTAACAAGCTTGCTGGTGCTAATTTATAGTCATGTTTAGATAATGTCCAAATATTTTATATATATAACATCTGAGGGGAAAAGAAAGGATTTGATATTCAGGTAACTACAGTAATTAACAGTTGTGTGTACAAGTGTGAAGTAATGTCCTCTGGGAGTGTTTACAACAGACAAGGTTTGAGAAAAACAAAAAGAAAATACAATATTTTTCCGTACATAAAAAACAAGTACTTTTATACTTTCACTCAAGTAAATTTGAAAAAGGAGTACTTTTACTTTTACTGGAGTAATATTTTATAGTATGAATCTGTACTTTTACTCAAGTAACGTTACTTGATTTGTGTACTTCGACCACCTCTGTTCTAAAGTGCCAAAATCATCATGCTGCATCATTAGGGCTTTTCGGTACACGGCAATCTTTACATAGTACCTGAACTAACTGTGGAACTACCCACTTTTTGGCATGTTCTAGCCTAACCTTTTCAGCTCCAGTTACTCCGTTTGCTCCTACTTCAGAGTCGGGTCTGACGTAAGTGTACGCTGATTGGCCAAACACACGCAAAACACCAGCTACTGGTGGAGTTTTTAAAAAGTCATGTAAACATATTTACTCCACGAACATGGTGGTTCCTGCTGCCGGTGCAAATGCAACCCGGCCCGAGGGAGAAATTGGTTCTCTGGGAACTACCCTGCTGGCTAGTTTCTAGAACTATGTGGTGCAAAAGTCCCTATTATCTAATTTAGTTTAAACATGTTGTGCTGATCTAAAACCACATTTACCTGCACCTTTATACGAGCACTCACACATGAATACTCTCTCATACACACAGTGACCCTAGGGTTTGGGTATGTTTTAGCATCTATGATTTAGTTTGGGACGTGTTAGGACCTGTTTTACCTGGAATGGCATTTGTAGCTTGAAACTAGTCATGAAGACAAAGAAACGAGGAATGTCAATTGGCCTTTCTTGTGTTTTTTGAAGTTAAGTCATGCTGGTGTAAAGTAGTGCAGCATTACACCAAATGAATTCACATTATTTATATATATTTTTTATTTATTAAGCAGATAGCGGCTTGATACACAATTAGATGACAAGTACAGTGTCACAGTGTGAGAGTTTGGCTTTCTTGTAGCAAGCCTAAGCATGCTTAAATAAGATCTCATTCCCTGCAAGTCAGAGTTCCCATCATAACAGAAAACCAGGCAGCTGTATAAGGTTTCAGGAAACAAGTCTGTTTCTGTAATGAATGTACACTGCTGTTTAAAAGTTTGAGGTCGGGATATTTTGAAAAAAGATTCTATTAAGTATTACAAATTAAAGTAGCTTTTATTTAAATAGATTTTAAAGTGTAAATTATTTCAGGGGATGCTGAATTTTCAGCAGCCATTCCTCCAGTGTCACAACATCATTGAAATATTCTGTTTTGGTGCTCACAAAACATTACTTCTCGCCGTCTGTATTGAAAACAGTTGCCTTATATGTTTATATGGGGGGTGCATATATGAATGGGTTCACAATCAATTTTGATCAGTTAAATGCATTCTTGATGAATGACAGGATTAACAAAAAAATAAATAAATACTGCCCCCAAACCTGTGAGCATACTTTATCTTTTTAATAAAACATTCCATCAGCTTCTTCGCACACCTTTTTTTCCCCCCTCTTGTCTTTTTAAATAATATATATTTTGGACATTTGGTCTTACATTTTGTCTCAAATATGTGACCATGGACCACAAAACCATTTTCGTAAAGATCAGTAATATGCATTGCTGAGACCTTTATTTGGACAACTTTAAAGGCAATTGTCTCATTACCTTAAATATTCAAATAGTTGTTTCTCAGCCAAATAGTGTACTATTGTCCTAACCTGACAAACCATACACGAACCATACATAACTTTTTAATATGTACAAATGTGTGGTCCACGTTTACATATTTGTTTTGAGGAGAGACAAGGGAATGGGATTGAGAAAGCATATCAAGTCAGCAATTAAACGTGAATCAACCCAAGCACTGCGTTGTGAAACATGGATCTTCTGATTGGATCTGATGAATCATTCTTGTGAGTTTTTTCAATTTCACTGTAAATCTGCTTAATAAATCGGTCAACATGATTCATGAGTGAGTAAATCTAAATTTGAATGTTTTTTGGGGGGTTTTAAACCTTATCCAGGCGTCACAAACTAAAGGGCACCGACAAGCCATGGAAACTCATTAGTCAAAGCTTGTGAAACTAGCATGACTGTGTGCCTTTGATAACACTATGAAGTATTTAACCGCTGTAAATCACAGGTTAGCAAATGCCTTGAAGTGTGCGTGTTTATTGAAGTCATGGCCCAGTCAGAGCGTGATTACTTAATCTATCACTGAAACAAGTCTGACAGGTTGACTAATATAATTCACTTCCACCCTTTGAATTTCCTCAGTTATTCCACATCGGCATTTTCTTCCTCAATGGGACAGGCTGCAAAATCTTTCTCCGGCAGTAGGCCATACTCATTAAGGAAGTTCTCCACATCCGTTGCGAAGAACTCCTCGTTCAGATGCTTTGTAATGCACATAAAGTTGCCCAGCAGTTCTCCAGCCTTGTACACCAGCAGGGCGGGCAGAACTTCGCCTGAAAAACGCTCGCCCGCTCCTGTGGCAGAGGCTCGGATTCGGCAGAATTTGACGGTGGAATACTCGGCTGCCAGGCAAGTCAAGCAGTTGTTGAGACAGTCACATCCTGTGATCCCGTCGTCATAGATGTGCACAACCACTAGGGTCAGAGGGTGCTCTTTCTCGATGACATCCAAGAAGGCCTCCCCACTATTCAACTCAAACACTGCATCAAATTTAGGCCCGAAACTCAGGCGCTCGTGCATCTCCTGCATGCACTGCCTGCGATACATCCGCAAACACTTTTCATCCTCCTCTTGGATCATTTCGTACTCCTGAACGCTCATCTGCATGTGGTCAGACAAAGCAACGCAGCAATTTTAATAAACATGCAAAGCAACCTAAATTCTCCACCTAAAACTGATAGGGCTGACCAAAACGCAACTTGAAACTAGAGAGCTGTTAGTTCTCATACAATCTACAATGTCACCAAAGCTTGCCCAAATCAACCTGATCAAAAGAACTAAAATGCTTTATACTCAGAAACCGGTCGTCGTAGGCTTAAGTGTTTTATATTGTTGGATTCCTTACAATGGACAAAACACACTCTTTTTGGCTATTTTGGTTTTTGAATCACTTTTTACTTTTGCAACTTCAGGGATCTTATCTATGCACTGACAGCTTGTAACGCTCTAAAGAGAGAGGAACATTTGAAATTGCATTATATGACCCCTTTAATTATACAGAAGGAGTAACTATGTACACGCTGATAAGCTATGGGATGTATTCGAATTAGAAGGACTCTATTGTTTTTGTTTTATGTAGATGTAAATTGGGAAATTTTTACTGTTACCTTGCGGTTGATTTTTTCCCGGGTGTCATCATTACTGGATTTAGGGTTGGACATCTGTCTGAGGAGCTCTCTTTTGTTTGGAGGAACGCTTTCATGGTCCTCACTCTCAAGTTTGAACTTCCTCCAGTCATGGATCACACCTTTGGGCCCTGAGATGAAAAGATGTTTAAGATCTGAATTTGTCATTAGAAACAGTGAATTGATGAATAAACAGTGATGAATCACTTTCGAGATCTAGAGTATCATACAGCCTTTAATTACAGATAATTATGGGTTGATCAAAATGAGGGAAACCTGCCTCATCATTACTGTAAAATAATGAATAACTAGCAGGATGGGTTCTGCAATCAGTGTGATACTCTTTTTTTGTTTTAATTTCAGGAATTAAATCTTTTTTCACCTGTTTGTGTTGCTGGTAGTTCCTCAATCTCAGGTGAACCTGACATGATGAATCTTCGAAGGAAACCTGATGACATGAGACATTTTTTTGTCTTTATTCATTTGTTTTTGCATATGGATTCAGTGCTCCCTCAAGGCCCCTCTGTGCAACTTCTAAGAAATGACCTGAAGTGGTAGACATTTCCTCATTTCCTTTAATATTTCCTGACAATATGAGAAAAACAAACAGATGGGAAGTTTCATGTGATGACGTAATCATAGTGGATTTTATTTCTGTTGCATGAGCTCTTGACAATGTCAGAGTATGTTACAATTATCCAGGTTGAGGTGGAATTAGCGGATTACTTGCTTATAGGTGTTGGATTAGAATTGGAATCAGATTATACTGGTGTGAGTAATGTTTTCTTGCGTGTAAAAGTATTGGACTAATGCTACACAGTACATAAAGCTGAATAAGGAAATGTTGAGCATCTCAGTTTAAACAAAGCACCTACATTTATTTGGTTTTCTCAAAATGCTACCAATGTGCATGTGAGCATAGCAAAGAAATGTGCTCATCAGCTATTACACTGGAAACTACAGAAGTAGGCTAATCCTGTTCAATCCAGCTCCCGCAGATTGCTTTGTCATCTCTCTGTTTTACCTCATGTTTCCACTCATCCATTCCATTAGCAAAAGTGCTAGTTGCAGTTGTCATGGTCTGCCTAAGGCTTATAAAGGATTTAAATATTTTGTGGCATTATTATATACCGAAACATCTAAAAATGTAAATCATTGAGTTTTTTTTTTACAATGTTACACAATTAAACTGAACTTTAAATCACACGTTTCTTACATATAGTTCACCTGGTTCTTATATATTTATTTTTTAAACTTGTCGTAACTAGGCCTTGTAGCAGTTTCAAAAGCACCACATTTTTTTCATTGTTTGAGCATCTTGCATGAACAGTAATAGTGAAAGAAGTATCTCAGACAAACACAAGCTTATGTGGTCATAAACCATTTCAGTTTTTTATGTAGGTATAGTAAACAACAGAAGTCGCAGAAAAATTTAATTCTTACCTGTATTTGCTGTATGCACTTGTCTCTGCTGTGTACTGTCTCAGATAATAATGCCATGGACATCATGGTTACATCTTGGTAATAATATGGTGTGATGTAATAGGATTATAGTAGAGGAATTAAACCAGCCTGTCACAGAGAGAAACAAACACTGCCTAGCACATACAGTGAAACACACACACACACTGTATTTATCTGTAAAGTGGACCGTTTGAGTTTGCTTGTTGCAACTAATACTGAGCATGGCTCCTGGAGAAGCATTGTGGCAGGCCTTAAGGGAATACCCATAATCCCTTGCGCTTGAATAATTTATTTTGCGTGGTTAGTCAAAACATGGGGAATTACAATGATCTGTGCATATACACTGTAAAAAAAAAAAAAAACTGTAAAATTTACAGTGAAAAAACGGCAGCTGTGGTTGCCTGAATTTGACTGTAAAAAAAATACAGTAACAACGTTTTAGGTTTTAAAATCAAATTTACAGTTAAATACCGTAATTTCCTTAACTGATATAATGTTAATATACCTACCTATTAAAGTACTGAAATTTGTTTTGTAACTTTGAAATACGCTGATAGCCACCAAATGCAGGTGGTGATGTGAAAGTTACATGATGAGACAAAGCCCATCACAAGCAGCTTTTAAATATGAGCATTCAAATGTTATTCACACTCACACTTAACTAACTTTTTCCAAGTTGTTTTTAAGCCAAACTAACATTTTAAGCTAAACTCAACCTTCATCTGTCTCTAGTACAGTAAAACTTTAAGTAGGCAAATTTGTTAAACAGAAGGTTGTAAAACTATAACTTAAGGAAACATGTTTCTTCAGTATTCTCAAAAGTACAGCACTCGCATAATCCCAGCCGCTGTCTACTTAAGTTCACTTAAGTAACTCTTTTTTAGATTGATATGCAGGGTTCGAAATTAACACCCGCCAACCCGCCAAATGCGGGTAAAAAATCATTTTGGCGGGTATTGATAAAAACTTACCAGCCAGTTTGGCCGGTGACGCATGAGCCAATTATGCAAATCATGTCAGAGACGCACTGGGTCGTGTGTCCCCTCCGTCTAGGGTTGCCAACCGTCCCTTGAAATACAGAATCGTTCCGTATTTAGAAACAAAAGGACGCGTCCTGTATTAAGCTTAAAAGGGTTAAGCTTTGTCCCGTATTTCCATGAGAATCAAAAATAATAAAAAAATCATTCACATCAGTGTTAACTCAGTGATAAAATTACACTTATCGGACACTATACTTATTCGCAATCACAAATTTACATGATTCTCTTTAAAGTCTTGTCGATTAAACGTGTGTGCTGCCCTGATGAGCTTTTTCCAGCGCCAAACGTTAGACCTGAAGCGCGCATGCACTAAAAGCCTGTCAAATAGCGCCTAATTACTGAACTAAGGCATTTATCACATGTGATTGTGGTAATACTGTCAAAAACACAGCGTTAAACACAGTTGCTTGTGTCTAAAGTAAAAGAAAACAATCAAGACAAAACATGCCAGTATGTTAGATGCCTGCAGCAGCTCTTAAAGGGACAGAACTAAACATGCCGCCGCTTGTCATTGAAGAGATAGTTCACTCAAAAATGATAATTGTGTCCTTATTTACTCACTTACATGTTGTCCCAAACCTGTATTAATTTCTTTCTTGTGCTAAACACCAAAAAAAGATATTTTGAGTAACCAAACAGTAGCTGGTCATCATTTAATTTAATACAATGTTCAACAGAAAAAAAGAAACTGAGAGAGATTAAATGATTTATGTAGTGTAGATGTATATAGTGTTTCACCTTTCATGTTTGTTAATTCAATACTGCTAAATACACCTACTCTTCCTGAAAAATAAAAGCACTGTTTGTGTTATTCATATTATGTTTATTTGTAATGTGTATCTATTTGAATAACAAAGATAAAATGACAACGATTTTTATCTTCGCTCATTTTGGCCTAAATATCTGCCCTTCTTTACTTTATACTTTGTTACCTTGAAAGGCTTTGTTTTTATACAAAAGGCAAATAAGTGTGCCTGTACTGCTCAGACAATCATGACATAATCGTGATATTTTTGGAAAAAAAATCATAATATGAATTTTTTTGCAATATTGCCCACCCCTAGCTCTGTGATTTGCAAAATAGTCATAAAAACCAATTTTAAAAAAGAATCTGGATTAAAATCGTGAATCGCGATATGCCCAGGAAAAATCGTGAGATTATATTTTTTCCATTTCATCTACTTAAATCAGGTTCAAGTCAAATTAAAAAATTGATGGGTAAATAAAATGATCAAATTTTAATTCCGTGGCATTCATAATCTCTTATTTTCACCACGTAAAAATTTGTCTAATGGAAATTCTGATTCTGACCCTTTGGCTGGTGATCAAAAAAGTTAATTTCGAACCCTGTTGATATGGTATGTCCAGTTTTATGTGTTTCCATCTACTGTCCCCCCGTCTCTTTTATCTGAGTTTGCAGACTTGGTTGAAGGACTTATTCCACAGTTTAATAAGGTTTTAATCCTGGGTGACTTTAATATTTATTTGTGCTACCCTGATAGATCTCTGACATCTGAATGTTGACTCTTTTGACTTTGTTCAATGGGTCCAGGAGCCTGCACACTCTCATGGTCATATGCTGGATCTGGTATTTTCATATGGGTTTCAAATCTCAATCAATGATATCTGTTTTTCTGATCATAAATGTGTATTATTCTCTGCTCTGTTCCCTGGATCAGCAGTTATTGAATCTCCCGCAGCTCGTTTGAGATGCTATTTTTCTATGCAGTCTAGTGAAAAATTTCCAGAGGCCTCTCTTTTACTCTTTTACTTAAAAATCTTCAGATACACTTGATGTAAATTGTCATTTTGATTGGTTTAATCAGAAACACATGGCTTCTTTGGACCTAAATGCCCCACTAAAACCCAAACTTAGTTTTTTTAAAACCTCATCCTTGGATGAATGATTCCATCAGGCTTCTTCATAAAGATAAGCTGCAGAATGTGAAATGTGGCGGGATTTTCAGTATCAGAAAAGCTGCTAATTGTGACAAATCTAAATCTCTCTCTGGTCTTATAGATGGCAATAAACTCTGTACTTAACCCTCCTGTTGATATTTTCCCCAATGCCTCTGTTCAGCTGTGTGAACAATTTTGTACATTTTTTACCGGAAAAAAAAAAGTGTTGTTAAAATCCAAGTTGACCATGGGAAAATGTGCTCAACCTGAGTGTCAGGAAGCGGACTCAACATAGGAGGTAAGTAGTAAGAATAATGATAGTTTATTTGCAGGAAGAATAAAGACTGGTGAAGGCAGCAATACACCGGTGAGTAGAATAATGAATGACTGGTTTGGAGATAACTGATGAAGAGAGTAACTGGAAAGTCTTTGGATCTTTGGTAGCGATGGAGTGTTGGAGAATGGAGGGAGACGAAACAGACACAGACAGAGGACCACAACCACACACCACAACTTGGAGACGATGGAGACACAGAGGGATTCCTTGGAGCCTGGGGTCGGGGGGGGTTGGCGTTATGGGGGTTGGGTTCTTGGACTTCCTCATCTCTCCGAACGCTGTTTGACTTACCTGCTTAACTTACGTCTCCCCGTTGTCTCCTACTGTAGATCCTTCTGTGTGTTCCAGCTCCCAAGGATTCCCTCCTCGTTTCTACCAGGATTGTGGTGTGTGGTTGTGGTCGTCTCTGTGTCATCGTCTCCAGTCTTTATGTGATCGTCTCTCTCATCGCTCCACCTGCAAACATATTCAGAAGTCACCATCCAGTTACATGCTCAAAGACTATCTCTACGAACTATCCACTTACCTCCTCTCATCTTCATTGCATTCCTGTTTGAACTTATTGTTAAATAAACTGTTTATTGATTGAACTTACCACCTGAGTCCCGTCCCCTTCGTAACAACTTTAGGTTTTCCTCCTAGGTTTACTTTGAAAAAATAAGGCAATTGTTTTCCAAAGTTTAATTAAACTGAACTAATTCGAATTTACATTGATACTTTTGTACTTTTTATATATATTGCTTTTTCACCAGGGTAGCCTTATTTATTGTTAAATGATATTACCTTACAATTTAACAATATATCTGTTGAAATCAGTTCATTTCACTATCCAAGTAACAGAAATCTATCAAAAAAAATATTACATGAATTAAATACATTTTGTTTTATTATTATCCATCTTTAAGGAATGACTCTGTAGTGTAATTTCATAATGTGTTGTCAAATTACATCTGTAATAATGTAAAGTAAAAATGTACTTCTGGTGTTGCCTTTATGAGTCCTGACATGAATGTGAAGTGTTGACACCTCTGTTAGGTACTCTTGGGTTAGAGACTTGATGTACAGACTGATATCCCCTTTGGTCCTGTCTGCACATGACTTGTGCAGGTGATTCTAACATGTCCTTCTTATATCATCTCAGCTTACTTTACATGCTCTCAATAGGACAAAAAGAGTACATTTGTAAAGAAAAGGAAACACTAGTAAATAAGCTTTTCATGCATCACTAGATGGTGATAAAATCCACTGAAATATCTTTCAAAACAGTTGTGTAAGTGGCGAGCAGAGAGACTTCCCAGCAGCTCCAGTATGATGTTATATCAGCAGACTCATGCTTTATCTGAAAAGGACAATCTGCCAACTGTCATTTCTTTGGCGTATTTCTGGGCCGTTAACACACACACCCTTTCTGTTACGCTTTGTTGAAACTGTGAAGCATTACACATTGTTTAACTTTTTCTTCTGATCCTTTGATAAGTGTACCATTATACACGAAACAAATACCTCAGCACCCTCTTTTATGACCTACATCAATCAAAGCCCTATTCTATTGTACGATCACCTTCATGCGGTGCATGCTGGAATAATTTTACTTGTAAATGCAGAAGTTTACTTGTGTACTTTTCTTTCACTATGGTCAAAATGTGACCTATGGTTCACCTGTTTTTTAATAAAGATATAGTACTATTACATTTTGTTAAAAAACGAAATAAAATAAATCGTCAAGCTTCAAGTGTAAGTGAACCAAACTGTTTTCAGGTCCATGAGAAGCATAAAATCAATAAAATGTGTCCAGACTCTGGTAAAATAATGTGTAAGGTAAATCTTCTATTATTCTGGCAAACATTTCAAAAAGCATTTCAAGTCTTTATATTTTCGAATTTATTTCCGTATTATGAAATTATATAATGTGTTTTGGTTTTCCCTATGTGTCTGACTTGCCCTTATTTGGTGTTTCCTGTCTTCGAGGTGATTATTAGTTCATTTGCTCCCAGCCATGTCCCAAAGGTGTTTTGAGCTCTCCTCATGTTATGTATTTAATGTCTGTGTCTCATGCTGTGTCCGAAATCACATACTGCCTAAGTAGGTACTACATTTAGAATTGAACGCGCTACCCAACCGTTAAAAAGTGCGTTCTACATAGTATGAATGTGGGTAGTATGAATGGAATTCTTACAGTATGAACTACATCCGCCATATTGATGTTGTCATGCGTTGTCACAACAGTGCGAAAATTTTAACTTTCAATAAGTCATCTGTTTATTTAGATTGTGTTAAATAAGCGTAATTTAGGTATTATTCCTCCTCTCCCAGAGCCTCATGGGAGAGGAAGTGTCCATGGTTTGCATGCTACAGAATCCGGACGAAAGCAGTAGGTCATTCGGGTACTTCTCACTTACTGAATTTAGAATACTATGAATTCGATATTACTCACCTCGCATACTGTTTTTCGCATGTTATATAGTAGGGAAGTAAGTGATTTCGGACGCAGCACTAGTCTCCCTCATCAGTCCTTAAATGTTACTTCACGTCCTTATGTCAAGTCTGCATTGTATCTTATGGTCCTCAGTTTTGTTAATTAAAAGATTATTGTTTTTGATACTCCTTGACTCCCACATTCTCCTTCCCATATGAGCACTGTAACAGCACAGTAATGTAGTTTTTTAAAATCTTTTCTTTTTACCGAATTTAAAATTTTACCATCACAGGAAAAAAAAGTTAAAATAGAAAGAAATATTTGATTTAAATTGTTATAATTCTGCTGTCTTTAAAAAAAAATGCAGCCTTAGTGGGCATACGAGACTTTCTCACACACATTGCATCATGCTTTTGAATGGTAGTATGCAAAGTAAAGCGCCACCCTCCCCACAGTAGCGTGGCGGGACCTTGCACGGCACAGCCAGAGTCAGACTGTTGTGTAAGAAGTGAAAGTTTTAAGGAAGTTTGAATCTCCACTCTTACGACAGAGCTATGAGCGAAACCCCTACACTGAACAGACGATGTGAATGTATCACAGGCTGACCTCATACTGTTGTATAATAATCTGCAGCGGAAATGACCGTCTAAACAGACCTCAGTGCTGGATTGTGCTGGATTTTTTAAGCAATCTTCACCGATCAGGAATGTTTACTTCCGTATGAGTGACTACCACTCTGACTATATCCCCTGTCAATTTATAAATGATGTCAACGGTGGATATTGTGAAAAAAGAAGCTTATTGTTTGTTGTGAAATATAATGATTAGCATCTTCAGACCATATTTAGAATTTATTCAAATATTTGTTTTTACTTGTTGTTTCTCAGTGCATCATCTAGATTTTCTTGAGAATGTTAATGTCTGACAAAAAGTGAGAAAGGGATACACTTTGCAGTTCAGGCATGAATCCTTCAGACAGCTGGCAAGGATCCGACCAGCTGTATGGTGATTTCACAGTTGCAGAAATGAAAGTTTCTTTTCTCAGTCAACGGGTTTTACTCCAAATAACTTCCTCATTCAGAATAAGGATAAAGGTTTTCAGCTAGTTCTGGATCTGTGCCACTTAAATTTGTTAAAGACTCACCGTACTTTGGTCTGTGATGAAAGTAGACTGAAAGATTTCCCCATTTTTCTCCACCTCAGGAAGTTCCTAAGATTCAGCTTTCAGGGTCATGTACCTGTTCAGAGTTCTACCATTCGGTCAGTCTCGGTTCAACAATGCGTTGACAGTGTTTCACGTGAATCACCAGAGCAGAACTCTCACATGCTCACTGCAAACTCATCTGATGGTCTCATTATCTGCTGGCCTCATTCATTGCAGTTCATCTCCCAGGATCAGACAACCAAGTGGCAGATGTTTTGTCCAGGGATCTGCTGCCTCCAGGGGGAATGAACACTACAACTGGAGGTGGTTTGGCAAAGGTGGACCTGTGTGTCCCAGAGCTGAACAACTGTTGAACACAATTGTGTCCAGTCCAGTTCATTGGATCAGGAAGCGTTAGCCCACTTGCAGCATTACTTTTACACATTCACACTTTTTCCACTGATATGGAAGACATTTCACATAATATTCCTATTTATCATTTACAGAGTGTTTTTCAGCCAGTTAGGCCATCACTGTTGATAAAACCCCCCATCATATACTGGTTAGGTAGGTTTTATGTAAAGCTGGTATGCTGGTTTATGCTGGTGCTTTGCCGGTTCATGCTGGTTCTTTTATGCTAGTCCTTTGCCGGTTTATGCTAGTTCTTTGCCGGTTTATGCTGGTGCTTTGCTTGTTTAAGCTGCTCCTCTGCTAGTTTAAGCTGCTCCTTTGATAGTTTAAGTTGGTCCTTTTCTTGTTTATGCTGGTCCTTTGCTAGTTTAAGCTGCTCCTTTGCTAGTTTAAGCTGGTCCTTTGATAGTTTATGCTGGTCCTTTGCTAGTTTATGCTGGTCCTTTGATAGTTTAAACTGGAGCTTTGCTGAGAGACAGTTTTTGGGAGATTCAAAGCTTGTGCTTGTTAAATCTATCTAGCTTTATATAACAGGTGAGAATTAATTACCATGAGACGTTTGGATACTGTCAAAGAAAAAAAAAGAATCAGGTGTGAACATGCCCGGTTGTCTGTTTTTATTTTTTGTTGGACTAAGCCTGCCATAGAAACAGAGTTATAGTTTGGAAAATATTGCATAGCCAAAAGAAATGTGAACTAGCAGGTGTTATGTGTCTGTGCATTATTTTATAACCAGCTCACACCTGAGCCAAGATGGCTTCCATTAGGGTGCTAGTCTTTGTGGTCAATTAAGGTTTTTAAAAGATGCTATAAGCACCACTGAAATTCTTTGCCATTTTTAAAAACACATGACTTTTTAGAAATATTAATTGACAGCAAGTACAGTATGAATACAAAGCTCTGATTGTTACTTCACCTTTCAAATGGGGTAGTGGAATCAGTTCCATTGAAATCATGTCTTTGCTGTCATTCTGCTCTGCCTAATTGTGCTGGTCAGTGTTTAATCTGCATTTGTTGTTACAGCATTACCGGAAAAAGGAAGCATGGAAAAGGCCAGCATGGAAACTCCAGAAAAAACAGACTCTAATTTCTTTTACTCTTGTTGGATAATGGCCAGAGCTTTCCCAGAAAAGCTGTAAGAACCACTACATGAGCAACTCTCTTACATAATACATTCAGATCATGACCATTACTCCCTCATTAGTGTATACTTGCATACTAACACTGTTATCCCTTAATGTTCACTAGCAGATCAGACCTGATTGCTTATTCAAAGAATATGAGCTCAAATAGTTATGGCATATTTGTAACGTTTTATTTTTAACAGTAAGCAAAATAAAAAATGACATGACAAAATACAACATACTATATGTGCATTACTAGCTTGAAATACAATCAAATGCAGATCAGGCCTAAATAACATTTGTTTTGAGAATGATACAACTAATTTTACTTAAATATGTTTGGAACTGTAACGGAATGGACGGAGTCAGGTAAGTAAAAGTTCACAGGGTGTTTATTTACAAGAGATCGTCACAAAAGGTGAGTAACAT
>JAUMHG010000034.1:7372283-7386908 GCA_032359395.1 Enteromius anoplus
ATTAATACTCCGGTGACTGTGAACGTAGAGTGCCAGCGGGGGTGGAGCCTGGTGTAGAAGCTGGTGTTGATGTTACAGGAACATACCAAACAAAGTGTTACACTTTTTTTTTTTTTTCATTTTAAAGTGTACTTGTTACACATGCATACTATTATAACTACAATTAATTGTACATTATAACTGGCAAGTATAACCCTAAGCCAAACCCTAATCCTAACCCTAACTATACAAAAAGTATACATAGTTAATTCATATCACTCAGTACTTAAATGTATAATTGCAGGGATACCTTAAAATAAAGTGTAACCATATTTTTCATAACTAGTATTTGAACAGGACAGGAATATCCTTTTATGGGCTTGGTTTGGGCATGTCCAAACAATCCTTTGCAATCAAAAGTTCCAAAACTCTTAAAAGTTTCACTATTAAAATGTATCATTATCATTATGCCATCCCTCCAAAGAGCCTAGTATACAGTATGTGTTTAATTCAAATATATTTCAACAGCGTACAGTTTTATTATTATTATTTGGTATTTGCTGCAAACAAACATAAACATGTCTGAATAGATAAGGGATATTTCACACTGAGTTTTAATTGGTTCATATAAATTGCGCAGTTCACATAATTATAGATGCCAAAATTACATACAGGAGATGGCCATATTATTTACTCTTTACCAAAGAGTGCTTCCTGTAGAAATTCAGTTTTTTTTTTTGTTTGTTTGTTTTTTTAACTTTAATTCGGAATTTGCTCCTGCAATGACCTTAAATAACAGTTCAACCAAAAATTTGACAAATTAAACATCCTCAGGCCATCCTAGACAAGTTTGTTTCTTCATCTGAACAGATTTTGAGAAATTTAACATTACGTCACCTGCTCCCCTCTGCAGTGAATAGGGTACTATCAGAATGAGATTTCAAATAGTTGATAAAAACATCACAACAATCCACAACTAATCCACACAACTCCAGGCCATCAATTAACAAAATACCAAAAATACCTGGCCAAAATACCAGAGATTGTCTCATTCTGATGGCAAGAATTCACTGCAGGTGAGTAAATTATGTCACTCTAAATTTCTCCAAATCATTTAAGAAGAAGAAGCAAACATCTTCTATGGGCTAAGGCCTAAAAACTTTACTTTTGGGTGAACTTTTGCTGTAAGAGTGCATTAGTTTTATTCCCTTTTTTCTGTTGTTACAACCTCAGACTACTTTGTTATAAGATGACTGTTATAAGATGCACAATCATCCCCTCTACTGAGGTGGTCCAAACTCTCACTTGCTATCTCTTTCAGCCACAGATGTTTTCCATCACCAGTCTTGTGCTACATGCCTGGTGTGCATCTAGCCAAAGCGTAAACCCAGAAATGCATAGACTGGGACAAAACCCAAGCTCAGAAATTCCTGCTCCACACGCACAGACCATCAGGTTTAGTGAATCATTCTGTCTTCTGCAGCTTTTTTCTTTGAATATGGCTATACTTTCCGAAGCCAACAAGTACAGTTATCAAAACGTGTACAGTCCAGCTTACAAAAAACCGTGAGTCAGTGGGAGAAATGTGTTTAAAGAAATAATAAAGCAAATTTGCGGCATTCCCAGACACCCCATTCATACTTTTCAAAACTAAAGAGCAAAGGTGAGCAACAAGAGTTGCGCTTGAATGTTTGCCAATGACGCTGACATCACTTTAGGCTGATTATTGATTTGAGTTGATATCATCGGTGGAAGAAATCCTGAGTTATACGCCCCGCTCAAAACAAATAAACAGACCTGTGTCCATAGCAACAGGCCTTCCCTAAGAGATTTAAAAAATGTGCCGGTTGTTAGTTTAAGAGATTTCATAATACACTTAACTTCTAACCTTAAAAGTCCAACACATCCGGTCAAGACACTCCCACTCACCCGACCACTTTGCTTTTTTTTTAGTTCACGAAGAGGATGTATATAAACAGATAAAAGATGTGTACACAGGTGAAGAGGTCTTTGACTGCTTCAATCTGTTTTGCGTCACTCCGTATTTGGTTTATAAACAGTGTTTCACTAGTTTAAAATATGAACTTTTATGACCTTAAACACTTAGCTGGTATAGCAATGTTGCCAATATAAAATACTGAGTGAAACCGAGAAATGTCTAGTCTGTTGTCATTCTGACCTGAAACAGACTGGACATTACCTGCTGGGAAACTGAAACCTATATGGAAATTGAGATTTACAAACAATAGGAATCTTGTATTTACATTTGATCTAGAATTAATCATGAGTTTATAGTTGTGGTCCAGTGATGCCAGTAGAAAAATAAGTGACGTAGACGTTTTCATCTGTGATACTTTACACAATCACAGCCATGTAGTGAGTGATGTTGATCTCTGTATGTGATAATGACAGCACTGTCACTGCTTGACGTGATGTTTCGATTCTGTGGCACACTAATCATTGATTTGTCGTAAGTGTCACATATCAAAGTACTATGTTCTTACTTGTGAAAAGTAATAGTAGTGAGTGAGTGAGTTTCCGGTTAAATTTGTCTAAACTAGAATTGTTTACGTGAATGTCTGGGGCTGTATGTCAGCACGTTTGTGGCTTTTTCTTTTTTTTCTTTTCTTTCCAAATTGATGCCCCCAAAGGATTTACGCTGTTGTAATAGGAGTTTAAAGTTAAAAAAGTCTTATAATGCGTTGAAAAATACTTTATTATTAAAGTTAAAAGGGATAATTCACCCCAAAATGTCATTTCAAACCTGGAAGACCATCTTTGGAACACAAATAAAAAGAGTTGTGATAAAATCAGAAAGCTTTCTGATGTTAAAATACATGCATGTTCCATAAATATGTTTGTAATGTCTAAATTGGCAAATGACTTCTAATTGTAATACAGTTTGAATCAACTATTCAACCATTTAACCAATCAAGTTTTGGGAGCATATATGTGTAGATTGCCCACAGCACATAAGTTCCATTTGTAATAGTTGTACCAAAAATAAATGTACTGTATAAATACAAATGTTCATTTAATCTTTTTTATGTACTATTAACTTTTCACAATAAAAATCAGTGTTTTTTTTTGTTTTGTTTTTTTTTTTGTTTTTGAATGAGGGTTGGCCAGTTGTGATTTCAGCGCTTCCTTTAGCCTAGACTAAACATTCATTTCACTTTCCCTTGTCAGTTAGGTCATTTGACTCACCAAACCAGTGAACAAGGCATTTTTCAGCAGGTTTATTTTGGCATGTTGGGGCCTGTACAGCCTTTACAAGTTCCCATGCAGCACCCAAAGAATGTCTCAGCACAATAGCCCAGTTTCTCCAATTAATTTATTTGATTTGCAACATTAAATTCTTGTAGTTTCTGGTATCTGACACACATTTATTGCAGTGTAATGTACCAATACATTGCTTCTTTTTTATCCACAGTCATATAATTGAATTTTTCCCAGCATAAATATACTAAAAAAAGACGTATTATTGAAATACATGTATTGTCAGTCTAAGTATATTTCAAATACTTGACATATCCCCTTAAGAATTACTGATATGAAGATTATAATTAAACTTGCACATTTAACATTACCTAATACTAAGCCTAAATGTATTTTAATGTCACTATTAAAATGGATTGTATTATCTCTGCATAATATCAGTATTGAAATGCAATATATTTAAAGTGTACCTGTACTTGCTTAATTTCTATGCAAAATTTCCACTTTAGCGCAATCAAATAAATATATCTTTATTTGGACTTCAGCAATACCTCTGTACCATTAAAGTGTATTAAATACAAAGTTATTAACCACTGTATTTTTGCACACTTGCATTATAATCTTCATAATAAAAATAAATCTTTCCTCCGCAGAGAACCCGCAATCTTCTTCATTTGAACTTCGCCTGTTGTCTGGGAAAGTGAACTCTTCTCCCTAATGTTATCTTTCATTTAGCACGTTCTAAACTACTTTCCCAGAACAGTTGCCATGGCTGAATTTTCCTGCCTTGATACAAAAGAGACACATTCCCGCACGTCAGCTTGCTGTGTATTTTTCCAGCTTGATTATTATGGAGCTTGACAGTGTGTGTTAACTCAGGTCAGTACAGTGGTGTGTTTTTTTTTTTTTTTTTTTGTCTGGATTCATTTTAGTCAGTATGCATCACATCATGTAAAACCATGAGCAAGTTGGATTTACTGAATGCAAGTTCAGCAGTTTCACCCGAAAGTGTTTTAGTATAAACCACGTAATACAAGTTTAGCAATAACAGAGAGAAGTACACAGTAACTTCAGAACAGTCCAAAGAATCTGAAAAATCAGAGAATAGTAGCCTAAAACAATTATTTTAGTAGTTTTCATCAGAATGCATGTAAAACTCCATACATACTGTATACATATGCATAATTTTTTAATACACAATACATATGTAGTGTTGTGAAAATAATAGGCCTAAATGTTGTTGTGTTTAAAGTTGGGCAAAAAATGTGAGACATCATTAAATATGCTGTTCAGTTTGGGGTTGGAAAGGTTTTTATAATCGGTTTGAAATCTGTCATATTTGATCAAAATACAGTAAAAAGAGCAATATTGTTGTATACTATTATTATTTAAAACAACTGCTTGCCATGTCAATATATTTTAAAATACATTGTTTTCAGCCAATATGTTGTTACAACCCTCATTTCAAAATAGTCTCGTTCAAAGAGGGACTCGCAATATAAGCGTCATGAGTGCCCTCGAGCTCCACTAGAGGGCCTGTGATTCCGGCTCTGCCTGTACGACCTTGCTTCTTATTAAAAAATTGCAAATGGATCCGCACGCCTCCGTCTTCTATGTCACCAATTACTTCGCAGAATTTTTTGCACCACCACGGCAAGGTAATGGCCAGGTTTCACTGTCTCTACTCTGTACCATATTTCAACAGGGTAGAGACATTGAGGATAATGTGGAGGAGTTTTTGGCCTGCAGTCATCTAGTTCGGAAGGATGACAAAAAGATTAAGGATTGTCTACTTGGGCTAGATCCTGAGTTATTTGACTATTTGCCCTGGGACAATCCTGAGTGGTCACTGGCCGAGTTAATTGATTTTGTGTTATGATACTGTGGGTCTACTTTCACTGTAGGAGAGGTGAAGGAGGAGGTTCCTCAGCAATAGGCGACGAGACCACCGCCCAGCGACCGAACCGCTGCACAAGATGGCTGCCACACTCGAGCCACTGCACAAGACAGCTGTCACACCAGAACCACTGCTTAAGATGGCTGTCACACTCGATTCACTACACAAGGTGACCGCCCTGCCTCAGCCAAAGTCAGCAGACAAGATGGCCACCCTGCCTCAGCCATGTCTCAGGCTGCGTCCGAAATCGCATACTTCTTAAGTAGGTACTTCATTTAGAAATTGAAGTACTAATCGTACTACCCGACCGTTAAGACAGTACGTTCTATATAGTATGAATGGGGGTAGGATGAATGGAACTCGGACGTACTACATCCGCCATATTGATGCTGTCACGTGTCACGCATGGTCACAACGGCGCGACAATTTAAACTTTCAATAAGTCATCCGTTTATTTAGATTGTGTTAAACAAGTGTAATTTAATCACAATACACAACGTTTTCTTCCTGAGGTGCTTACACTTAAAATGAGCCGCGTCTCCACTTTCCGCCATTTGTTTAATATGACGCCTCCTCTCCCGGAGCCTCATGGGATAGAAAAGTGTTCATGGCATGCCTACTATAGAATTCGGCTGGAAGCAGTAGGTCATCCGGGTACTTTTCGCCTACTGAATTTCTAATACTATGAATTCGGACATACTACTTGCCTCGCATATTGTTTTTCACGTAGTATACAGTAGGGAAGTAAGCGATTTCGGATGCAGAGACAGTCACCATCAGCAGACAAGATGGCCGCCATTCCTCAGCCAGACAATATTATGAAGCTGCAAACCCGGAGACCCAAATGCACTCTCAGACATGCACGCTCAGACGCTCAGAGATGCACCTCCAGACCTGTTGTCATTTAAGACAGTGCCACCTGCAGTTTGGGTGAACATTTGTTTTGTAGCGTTTCATTTCCCCCCTGATTTTAGGCATACATTTTGGGTAGGGGTAGGTGTAAGGGTAAGGATTGGGATAAGTTTATATTTTTGGACAGTAATGTTGATCCAGGATCAACAAAAGATTCTGATCCAGGATCATGTCTTACTTGGCAAAATCATGGCGACCGTGATATGAACTAATCAGGTTAGATAATCCTCCAAACAGCAGGTGGCACTGTCTTAAAAAACAACAGGTCTGGAGGTGCATCTCTTAGCGTCTGAGCATGCATGTCTGAGAGTGCATTTGGGTCTCCAGGTCTGCAGCTTCATACTACTCCAGCCAGAGTCACAGCCCAAGCTGATCCAGTTCCACACGGATTCCAGCCCGCAGTTTCCAAGTCTTGCACAAGAGTTTTGGCCAGGAGAGCCGATCCAGTTCCCAACGGATTCCAGTCTGCAGTTGTCGGGTCTCAGCCCCGAATCACGATCAGGGGAACTATGGTGAAGTCCGGTGTCTGAATTACGGCCAAGTAAACCGTTGTCTGTTCCAAGCCCCGAGTCTTGGCCAGGAGAACCGTTGTCCGGTCCAGTTCTCAAGTCACAGCCAGGAGAGCCGTTGTCTGGTCCAGTTCCAGAGTCCCAGCCAGGAAAACCGCGGTCCAGTCCCTATCCCGAGTCATGGCCAGGAGTGTCATGGTCCAGTCCCGTTCCTGAGAATTATGTGCCAAACCACGACCAGAGCCCGCATTACAAGAGCATCCTACCTCACCTGAACCATCTCGGAGGTCACTGTCTCCAGTCCCACCCTGGAGGGAGTTCCCAACCTGCCTGATCCACCCTGTTCCATCAAGGAACCCCGTGCAGGTACTGTCTGGGCCATAGAGGCCAAAACTAACCTTTCTTTGTTCCATGTTCCAGTCCGAACCGCTCCACCCGAGAGGGCGACCCAGCCGCCTGTTCTCCCCAGAAGGGAGTTCCTGTCATACAAGCTGCTCTGGAGGGCGTCTCTGTCTCCGGTTCAACCCCGGAGGGCGTTCTGGTCACTGATGCCGCCCTGGAGGGTGTCTCGGTTGCCTAAGCCGCCCTGGAGGGCGTCCTTGTATCCTGGTGCGCTTTGGAGGGCATTCCAGTCATGCGCTCCACTCGGGGGGTGATCCCTGTCACATCATCGAGGACTCAACTCCCCATCCCTCCCCCTGCTCAAGTCACTATTCCGCCCCCGATCCACCACCCTCCAAGACTTTCTGGTTTTTGAGCATCTGAAAGCTGCTCCTTAGAGGGATTCTCTCATGTGTTTTATTTTTGTGTTTTTGACCTCTGCCCATTCTGCCTCTGTTTGATTGTTTGCTGCCTGTCCTGGCCTACTTGTTTCTGTTTGCCTGTGATTCCAACCCTGCCTGTTCATCCTTGCTTCTTATTAATAAACTGCAAATGGATCCGCACACCTTTGTCTCCTATGTCACAATAAGAAGGATATGCCAGGCAAAGCATCATTTAACCATTTATTATTTGGTCAAAACAGCTCACGAGTCACATTAATTTGGCCGTAAGAATAACAAAGGATTAAATCAAATAAATAAAGGTAAAAATGAGACCAGCAGTTCAACAAACACAGGTCAACACAATACACCTATATGAAATATGCAAGACTTGCACAAAGCTAGCTGTGCACCACGCCGACAAAAAGCTGAAGCTTCTTAACCAGTGGAGGTCATGCTCAATAAGAGCAGGAAATAAGCTGCCCTCCACACAACTCCGACTTTCAAATTCCACGCCTTCCACATCTTGGGGGGCGTCCTCATTAACCAGCAACAGGTGTGAATGGGCGGAGCTTAACTTTGAAAGACCAGAACAATCAAATCAATTCAACAGGGTGTAGAAGGCATTCTCAGACCCTCTTTTATGATGTATTTCAAAATAATAAGGCTGCACCACTAACGCCCATCCCACTAAATGTTGGTTGTGATTATCTTACTCAGAAAAACTAACAGATTATGTGTTAGTATAGACCGTGACAGGAAACATACTCCCCCCAACGTAAACATCAAAGTTTCTTCTAACAGCACTAGGGTTTCCTTCTGGGTCGAATAAATTAAAAAAACGTTTTACTTTTATATTCTTAAAACGTAATATTTCTACATCACAGAACCCAGAAATTTCTGATTACACATATTGTAAGTAAATATTGTATATAAAACTTGCAAAAATAAAAAATGTTTTAGGATTAGTTTGAGGATTGTGCTGAGTGTTTGAAGAACAAGAATTCACAGAATGAAATGGCACCAAACATATATTAACAAAATATCAAAAAGTTTTTATTTAAGAAATGCACATAATAAGAAACAGTTGCACTTAAAAAGTGGATTTCCATTTTTCTGAAACAGCAACATTTAATTATTTATTATAAAAAAATCTGTCTTTGTGACAAAAGAGTTCTCAAAGAGAAAACCTCATGTAACTTTCTTTCAAGTAAATGTAAAACAAATATTTAAATGCATGTTGCATATCAATACAAAACCCTTGCAATAAATACACATAAATTACTTAAATAAATAAATAGACAAATAAATAACAAATATGACATCAACTTCGAGGCTTTCAAAATCTTTTACAGCTCGGAACTTCGCTCGTTCAGCATGACCGTGGGGTTAATATGATTTTGTGTGGCATGCACTGAGCTTGAATTCATGTTTTCTGAACTCTGATATTTCACATCAGGCACCTGAAAGGACACCATCGGACAAGGTCCCTTGATATTCCTGCACACCAAATTCTTCAATGAGGCCGTGTTAACAATGTCAAATCCCACTTTCCCACCAAATGTGCTAGGCATCCAGTATTCAGGAGAACAAATAGCATTTCCCATGAGGCCTTTGAGAGAGTAAGGCGCTCCCATCTCCACCATAGTCTCTCCAAACACAGCGTTGGGTCGAGCTTTCTCCACGAGAAGGCCAGTATAAAGCTCAACTGCATCTATGTGACCGTACAGTTGCTCCATTTCAGCTGCCAGCTCCGTGTCTCCTGTAGATAACAATACCATTTAATATATATTATATTTTCAAAATGTTACCATTTCTGTTTGTTGTTTTTTTTTCACATTTTAAATGCTCTTACCAGTCATGTCCTCAAAAGACGAGTAGGGCTTCATGTTGAAGCGTTTCCTGTAGGCATTCAAAGACTGGTAGCGCATCTCTCTGGAATGCTCCAGGGCTTTAACAGCTACTCCTTGAACTGTAGCTGGCACGTTACGTCCACCGGCAACCTGCTCACACAAAAATTATAGACATTAGCAAAACCAGCGGATTAAAAAATGAAGGGGTTGTTCACCTAAAAATAAACACTTATGTCGTTCCGTATGACTGTATGACTGGGAAAAAAGTCTAAGAAAATACTGGTTTTACAAAACATCTTCTATTATGTTCCGCAGAACAAAGTCATTTGTTACGACATGAGGCTACTCTAATGAAGCTTTCTATCAGTTCTGAAACTCACCCTTCCAGCCCTCTGCTTGGTGAAGGACTCCACCATGTTGTGAATGCCGTGTTGGGTCAAAATAGAGTTGTTAAACACAAACTGGTGGTACCCATAGACCTGGTCCTGGATCTGGAAGTGGTCAGGCATCAGCGGGTGCCAGTGGTACAGAGTGTTGAATTCAGATGCGATGCGGTTCTGGTACTGGAAGCGCTCGTTGAAGAGCAGCTCCGGGTCAAACTTGAGCTTGAAGTGGTAGCCGCTCAAGTGCTGTACATAGTCCTCGATCACAATTTTTATGGTCTCACCTGGGGGGGAAAAAAACATATTTAGACTCTCCATAAAGTTGTTAGGTTTAGGAAGGTTTGGGATGATAGGACCAAGACTCACCAATCAGGATGAGGCGAGTGGTTTGGAAGATTCTCTCGTCGTCCCAGTCGGGATGCTCTTGCTTCATGATATCGCAGACGCGGTTGTGTTCGCGAAGCCAGATGGTGGCATACATCATCAAACCTGGAACCAGACCAAAAGCCTCATGGCCCACAGCAAACTTCTGTTCTTCTGGGACCTGAGGAGGATAGTGCATCTCCACCTGGACATCCTTCACCAACGGAGGATACACCTCACCATCCACAACCTATGAATCAAATAGATGTTTCAATTACTAGATTCATAACAACAAGCAATACTTGTGTCCATAGTTAATTTCCATTTTAATATCCACAAACCTGATGCTTTAGCTTTCCATCTTTGAATAGACGAAGTTTGTGTTGTCTCTCCAGTGTCTCTCCATAAATATGCCCCAAATCTACCTAAAAAGTTAAAAGAAGCTTTAGAAATTGTATCGCAGCTCCTTATTCCTCATAGACTTTGGATGGGACATACATTTTTGCAGGTAAAATGGTTAATGAATGCCACCTACTCCATGGCCCTGGGCTTTGGTGAAGGCTGGTCCTTTTTTAAAGTCTGACTTGAAGAACTGGTGAGAGAAATGCTGGGCGAAGAAAGCAAACATGAGACTGGTCTTCTGTGGATCAGGGATGAACTCTTTCCTCACCAGCACCTTCTCCACCACCTGCTTTGCATTTGGGAGATCGGGCGTAGGGCAGCTCTTTGGCAGTGGGGCAAGGGTGCGGGTGAAATAGGACAAGTTAGAATATGCTTCCCAGCTTTTGTAGCTATAATCTGCATTGTACGTCGGTGGACTGTTGACCAAATGGGACCTTGCTGTAAAACAAGAAAGATGAAAGAAAGTTTTATTTGATATCATTTTTAAAAATTGGGTTACATTTTTCTATTAATTCACAGTTAACTTACATGTCAGGATATATCTCATTATGCCATCTCTCAGGAAGGAGATGTTGTTGATGATGTCCCAGATCCATTTATGATGTGTTAAAATATAATGCACTATGTATGGACTCGGTTTCAGAGTTGATTTGATACGTGTGAGAAGTTCAGCTGTGAGGCAAGAAAAACAGTGTTAAATGCACACATCTTCTCTTATGTAAAATACAAAAATAATCCATGGCCAGACTTACGGGTAGTGCAGTTTTCACCATAATATCCAGTCCTGGTACAGTCGCAATCATAAGCATCAGCACCCTTAGATAAACACACACCCTGGTTTTGACAAGGCTGTGCACAGCAAGGGTCGTCTGCAGGAAACAGCCATAAAGGAAAGGTATGATTAGACTGCATTTGGGTAGAACAATCAAAGTATGACATTGTTAAAGCTGATTTAAACTTACATCCTTCACCGGGAACGATCCAAAAGATTGAAAGTAAGACCAGGCAAATCAGTTTATTCATTCCAGAAGTTGTCTCTAGAATGTCTTACTTCGAAGCAGAAGCGCTTAGGAGCGTACTCTGGTAAAGCGCGAGGATGTGAGCGTCCGGACGCGCTGCCGTGCCTTTTAACTGAGACGCTTGCGCAATCTCAAGAAAGGAAAAAAAGAAAACGGAAGGGTTGTAATGTCAGAAGCCTGCTGTATTTTTCCATGTGGCACGTTTTTTCGGATTTATTCTTGATTTATATTCAGAAAGAAGTAGCATTATAATTTTGGGCTATTACATTAATATAAAATAATTTATTAATTTGAAATAGGTTATTTGTTTATAAAATTGGTAAGCACGTTTACAGTGACACATATAGAATAAATAATAAACCTAATAAAAACATAATGGTATTTATAGCTTTTTTTTTCTGATTTATTCAGGACTATAACATATCCATAAGTAGCCTACTTAATGTGTGCTCTTCCAAAATATGCTTTTAAGTAATAAATCATAGGCTGCAAATGTATTACATTTGTGACCCTGGATCCCAAAACCAGTACATAAATGTACATTTTTCGAATCTTAGATGATGCCTGAATAAATATGCTTTTCACTGATGTGTGGTTTGCTATTTATTTGACAATATTTGGTCGAGATACTACCATTTGAATAGGCTGGAATCTAAAGGTGCGGTGCAATAAAAAAATCTAAATACTGAGAAAATCTAGTTAACAATTTTAATCAAAAATGTGAGTTTGAATATTCACGGTAGAACATTTACACAATATTTGTATGGAACATGATCTTTATTTTTGGCTATTGCTACAAATATACCCCAGTGACTTAAGACTGGTAAAGGTTTTTGTGGTCAAGGATCAAATTTAACTTAAAAGGCTAGAATTACTCCGAAAATGTTTTCAAAACCAGACATGACCTAGCAACGAAGACAAACGCAATTCCAGTGATCGCATTTCTTAAACTCACGAGCGCCACCTCGTGTCAGAGAAAAATGTACCTTTTACTTCTATTCGCGATCTGACAAGGTTTCTGGGTTTCTTTTTAAGCGTTATTATTGAATCCCTCTGTCATAATCTTAAAAGAAAACCTGAAAACTTGTATGAGATGACATTTCTCATGTAGCCTATAAAGATAGCTTAAAAATGTTAACATAGCGCTAAATTATTCCTTTCGCAGTGCTATAAGTCAGTGAAATATGAAGCGCTGGGGCGGGGGTAGCGTTCTAAGTCCGCCCTGAAATCGACTGATTTTAGCGAATCGATTCGTTTGAATGATTCATTTTCAACGAGTCATCGATTTAACGATTTCTTGTTTGTATCATCACTGATATTTTCGATTACGTTAATGTTAGTTGTGTGTAGCGTACATGTTTGTGGTCAAAGTCAGTCTCAAAAAAATATTGTGTCAAAAGTCGCAATGTATATAGTCCCGACCCTTCAACTACCTCATTAGTTTGTTTTTTTCTTGTAAACTATATTCTCTAAGACACTGCTTCCCAAACATGTCCTGCAGGACCCCCTGCCCTCCACATTTTGTATCTCTCTCTTATCTAACACAGCTGATTCCACTTATCAACTCGTTAGTAAAGACTGCAAGAGCTAAACTTGGTGTGTCTGATTTGGGAGACATACAAAAAAAGTGCAGGGAAGGTCTTCCAGGACAGGTTTGGGAAGCACTGCTGCTCTAAGATTTACAAACGTTGTGCCTATCGGTTCGATTGAATCAAAGAACCGTTTCAACCGATTCGTTCGAATCGCCGTCTTCAGTCCGCCCAGTAGTGTGATACGCATTCCTCTTTGCTTCCTGAAATGACTTTTTCTGTCGGAGAGGGTCCAACATCACTGTACCACCAGCTGTGGTAAGTGACTGCATGTTTAATTTCTCTGTAGTGTCGTAAAACCGTTAGTATCCGCGCGTCTTAGACGCGGACGACAAGACCCTGCTTCAACAGTGTCTATCACACTTCTGAACAGAGAAGTATGAGGTCTCAGAAGAACTCTGCATGTCATTTGGAAAGGCGGTATCATGTTTCAACCCCGTTGGTTTGAAGTCCTAAGGTTTCCTGCGTAGACAGTCATTTTTTCTTCCTCTTTTTTTATTGTCTAACTTCATAGATGTTTTCCGGGCTGTCTTGAAATAAAGCGTCTTCCTGACTTCCACATTGCTGCCAGAATGTCCTCCATAGATCCCTATCAGTACATCATAGTAAGTTTCATTTTATCACCAAGAAAACTCTTAAAGTAGAACCTGTTTCATTTTTGTATTTTTAAGATCTATTCATTTATTTGTTAGGTAACCAAAAATTAAGCATGGTTTTGCAACACTGACATGGTTTTTGTAGCAAAACGGTAATCAGTATGCCAAAAAAAAAACTCTTCACTCCAATAAAACCATGGTAAACTTATACAGGCTACTTTAACGTTTAGAGTCTGTGTGTTAGAAATGGAAGAGTGTAAAGCTGCTGCTCTTTTGCAGTGGTTGGATTTATTTGCATGCAGACAGCTGCTGAATTTATGACATTGGAGACATATATACTGTCTAGAAATAACTCTGTTTGGGAATCACCTAATGTCTGTTTCCTACTCTAGTAGTCAAATGAGCTTCCTTTATACATGCATACACATTTTCCTGCTCTTGACGCTGTAAATCCTTGACTTGCATGCGCAGGTTGAGCATCAGTATTCTCATAGATTGAAAGTAACCGTGGTGAGAGCTGAAAATGTGACGAAAGGAGCATTTGGGGATTTATGTGAGTATACATTTGTGCTGTCTATTTGCGATTTAAATCAGCCCTTGAATGAGCATCTGTGCTTAAGCGATTGTATGTTTGTTCACAGTGGACACCCCAGACCCTTATGTGGAACTGTCCATACCAACCACACCAGAATCAAGAAAACGAACACGCCACATAAATAACGACATCAACCCATCATGGAATGAAACATTTGAATTCATATTGGATCCCAATCAACCCAATGTTTTGGAGGTAAAAACTTCTATTACTTATAGAGAAATAGTGCATTTGCATATAAAGGCATTTACTATATTTATCACGAAACGGTGGTCCCAAAAATGATTTTAAGACTTAAGTCTCATTTTAAAATGCATGCACAAATCAAGTACTATACTAGACTAACTAAACATTTCTCAGCTGCTTTTGCAGTGACTTTCAACCAGCTAGTGTCCCAAACACATTTTGTCTTAAATGTCACTTAGACCTACACAAACGTTCAAAAATGTGGGGTCAAAAGTGAAAAAGTGTAGTATAAAGTGAAATATGAACATGAACATTATTCAAATAAATATTGACAGCAACAAGAAAATACTTCAGTTTTCTAA
>JAUMHG010000034.1:7414515-7428853 GCA_032359395.1 Enteromius anoplus
CCAGAGGCGCTGGGCCCCTAAAACCTTAAATGGCCCATTTTACCTGATGGCCCATTTTACCTGATATCACCCTATTACGTATGACGTAGTATTACTACGTCAGAAAACAAAACAATATAACTTATGTTAACGAGCTGGAGTCCACGTCAACCTTTAGAACGTTTTATTAATAGGCTGCACGTGAAGAAAGAACGTTTGCACACAAACACAACAGTATACTTTAATGAGCTGACTCACATAAATACAGCGATCTGATCAGTAAAGAGCTTGAACAACACATTACTGTAAGACACTATTTGTGATTCGCCGTGAAAGATTTCAAAGATTTTAATTCTTGAAACATTTAGACTTTTCGTTTTGTGTGTGTGTGTGTGTGTGTGTGTGTTTTTTTTTTTTTTTGGTGGCACTAAAACGCCGTCGTGTTACGTTGCTCCATAACGGTTAGCTAAAATACCCTAAACAAAGTGTTAACGTCTTTAATATATATATATATATATATATGTATATATATATATATAAAATGGCAATTTCTCCTTTAAAAGGTAATTTATACAAACTATACGTAAAACCCCAGCACCTAATTACCCAATTCACCCCTTTCAAAATCCTAAGTAGGCTAATTGTTCGGGGACTTGTTCATATTTTGGAACCGATTCAAAAGAATCCTCTAAGATTAAAAGCACAGTTCTAAAAAAAAATCCTTTGTTGTTTTAAACCTAAGTTTCCTTTTTCTGTTGAACACAATAGAAGATATTTTGAAGAAAGCTTGTAACCAAAGTTGATGATAGATACTGAAAACAACTTCAAAATAATAATAACGTAATGGCATTAAAACGACTGTTTCATAAAGAACGTAAACAGATTCACGTGCAGAAAAATGTGCTCAATGTCATGTGCGCACAAGCACTCTGCAGTACGTCATACTGTTTCTGCACTAGACAATGATTGACAGACCAGATAACATACAGTACAAGACTTAATGTGACTTTAAAGATGAGATATTCTTATTTGTATTACTATTACGTAATAAATGTAGTTTTAGTCTAAATAGGGAACAAATGATACATTTTTGGGGCTACTCTAAGTAAATATGAATCATATGAGTTTATTTACAGAAGAAAAATCATGTCACTTGTCAATATAGCTTAAATAAATAAAAAATGCTATTGATTGCAGTTTTTTATTAATTTATATGAAATAAATATGGTTATGTCCTCAACCCCCTCTGCCTTTTTTTTTCTCTGATCAGACATTACTAATTTGTTTGCAATGACAAGTGACGTTGCTGTGACGCAACTCATGTGCACGTAGTATTTGTCAAGCATCACTCTTACGCAAAAGCTGCAGGTTCAGTTCTTATATTTAAAAGCTCTTTCGCTCCTCACATCTGAACTGGACAATATGATGAATACTCATGGACACGGAGCAGTCAGAGGAAACTCAAACTTCAGACAAGACAGAGTGTCCGTCTCAAGCAGAATCATCGCCTTATTCACTAAAAACCGAAAGGGAAAGAGCCAAATCTCTGCCTTTAGATCTATACCAGAATGAATCTTCCTCACACAAGGAACATCCAGTCCGTGGAAAGAGAGTCCAGTTTGCAGACATGATGGGGCTGAATCTGGAAAACGTCAGACATTTTGACCTCTCTGATGAAACTTCCGGACTCCAGAATCATCCTCCAAACCAGCAGCTTCAGCATCGGATTTCAGTGCTTTTAGTACCAGCCTTTGAAATGCCTGTTAATTCGCTGGAGTTTGATATGAAGTCCCGCTGTCTGGGAGTCGCATTGGAGAGTGTCACAATAACCGCTTCTGAAGTGAAGGGTGTGATCAGAGTGATGCAGAGCAACGCAAGAAAAGTTGGGGTCAGGTACACTTTAAATAACTGGCTGACATTTTCAGATGTGCAAGCTGCATTAAGACCGGATGAAGAAAAGTTCGACTTCATTTTGCACACACAATTCAGTTTTGCCAAAGATTCATCAGTGCATTTCGCAGTGTATTGTCAGACTGATCACGGGGAATACTGGGACAATAATGATGGGCAGAACTACATATTGAGGACTAAAACTACTTGATAATCCAAGGATTTAGTATCTGACTATTTACAATCTGAAATCTAGTTCAATAAAGTGAACTTGACTTTTACTTGCATGATCATTTGTCTTGATCATTTGAACACATTTTAATTAAGTCATACTATCATATTGCAGGTAACACGTTATTGCCATATGTCTTACAGATTTGGCAAAACTAGCCATTCATTATATGCGTCTTATTTATTGTCTACAAAATATAACATAAACATGCATTCACATACACTCTAATATACAATTTTCCAAATATGGATAAACATATTTGTCATTCACAAACCACCAGACATTTATAATTGAGGCTATTTTTCAACAATGGTCTTCTGGGCAGAATACAGATGGCCAATGGAGACCTGTAAGACAAAGATAAATGATACTTTTTTAGATATAGGGCAGTAAATGTGATTCCTTATTACTAGCAACCCTAAATGCATTCTCCTATTTGGATCAGATCATTCAAGTTCGTTGGCCATAAAAAGCATAGTGGGATATTAACATTACTCGCCTGTCTCTTGATGACCGCCAGATTCTCTCTAGCTTGATTTATGAGCATATCCAGAGTTTTGGGGTTGTCAACATGAAGGTTCTCCCTGAAGCCATCTTTCACTCTGCGAAGTGCGTACGTTCTGAAAACAAACAGTATTTCTATATTAAATAACCAGAAGTTGCGAAATAACAGTGTAAATATAAAACCAATTACATTTGCATTAACATTTATAAGAGCTTATTATTTTATAATAGTTTTGTAACAGCTAATATCGCCTACACAACTGGACCAAGACAACATATATATTATTATAATAATTGATACCGACTATTTTTCACGGTGAATAAAAAAAAAACGTACCTGTAACTATATGAGGGGAATTTTTTACTCTCTTTCATAAGCATCCTGTAGAGAGAGATCACTTGAGCCCTGCTGCACGACGCCATGTTGATCTAGTTCTTCCCGTGCTGCTTTCGGCGGCGTGTGTTGCTGCATCGCCATCTAGTGTCAGGATCCGTTGAGGAATCTTAACACACGATGTGCATTCCTACATTAAAATCCATTAGAGTAGCCTACTAGTACATTTCAGGACATCTCTGCAGATGAATAACCCATTGCAGTGTGTCCTTCTTCCGGCTGTGTATTTAAATGGAAAGACAATTCACCGGAGGTGCATATTTTTTTCAATGCTAGGCTACCTTTTATGAGCGCTATATAGGGCAGTTAAGATCACGATAGGAGAAATTCATGTCCACAGTAGTGTTGTGCCTGGGGAGACCACAGAAGATCCCTGGGGCCGCATCATGGCTGATTGTTGGCATATGGGGCCTCTTTCAATGACTGGATCATCATCACACAAACTGTGCTGTGCAAACCCAGATTGTTCACTTTCTGCTAAATGAAAACTATGTGGAAAAAAACAACAATCGTGTCTGATGTATGTAAATAATTATGCATGTAATTAATAGTGCACAGTAAGTAAATTAAACGCTACCATCTCCAGAATTAATGTTTTGTAATTACTAGTGCACGACAAAAAAGATTTTATTCATTTATTTGCAAAATTACTGGATCACTTATGCTCCATACTTTATCATTTACATGAAAAGCCAACTGGAGAACCCGAGTAACCTCAGCGTCCTGAAGTATGCCCAGCACAAAATGAAATTCATTACATATGTTAACATCTTCACACGCGTTGAGCTGAACCATTGAAAGTCTCCATCTCTCATCCTTGACTCTCTGCATTCAAACATGTCACCTGTGTTTATTATTCATCCTCTGCGCTGCTGCTTCCATTTCCGCAGGGTCCACATAGGATCTAGCGCTTGGCCCATTTACTCACATAACCTCCTGCATTATTAACAGCCTGGACTCTTTCTGTCTGTAGCCCATAGAAACAGAAGATATGGCAGTACAATAGCCTGTTACATGATAGTGGTTCAGTATTTTGCATATAAAAAGGTTCTAATTAATTTAAGATGCACAGAACAACAGAAAAAATGATTTTCTATATAGTCACAATTTATATGATATGGCGACCTGTTTGACAGACTTTAAGTGCATCTACAGCGGTAATAAGAGTCTTTATAGGTACTAGAGCTGATATTTTCATAATAAGATGGTGCACATTATATGATATTTTTGCTCCAGACAGCAAGAGCTGAGCACATTCTGACTCACTTCAGATACCAACTTCATCTACTCTGACAACAACTTTAATATTTCACATAATGATATTCGTCATTAGAGGCTTTTCCATGGCTTAGAAACTTTTATAACATTTATAGTTCTAGCCTTAGCAACAGTTATCAACTGGATTTTCAAAAGGGAAGGTTTTCTTTAAACTATGGGAATATGGTTCAGTATGTTTACTTAATATTTCTATTATAGAGCCAAAGTAGCTATTAGAATAAATATGTACTGAGAAATTGCTTGTTTATTCTACAATTACAAAGAATGGCAACTAATACACATGAAGTTGTGAAGTAGAAGTATTATTTTTTTATGAAACACACTGCTGTAGACATTTTGTGTACATGCTTATAATGTTCTCCTGCAAAGTTGTCCTGCAAATCTATAGTGAAACCTAGCTCTGTTGTCAAAACATGCGAAGCGATCATGTCAAACTGAGTGGTTTATTGTGTTCGGGATGCTGTCTTGAGTATGGAGGAGTCGCTAAATTATTAAACACTTATGAGTCACTTATAGTTTCTGCCCTGGATCTTTCATATACAGTGCAGATAGGGACAATTAATTTGTTTGTGGTGTTGAATGAGGGGATAAAGCAAATCTTGCTTCATTTTCCAAGCACAAATTCCTCTTACAATATATTATTCTCTCAAGGTGACTGAATTAGATTGGCTTTTAGTTTGTTCACGTCAAACAAAAAGACAGATGTGCTTGAGTCGATGAATGCACAATCCCTTCAGGGAATGCTTAGGGCCTTCAGCACAGCACGTGTTAATAACCAGGTCGTGGCCACGGTCCCATTTCAAGGGCTCGTATCCACAATAAAAAGAGCATCTGGGCTTCTTCTGCCATTAATATTCCACCAGAGATGTGCTCCCCATTTATGTATTGTGTGTGTCTTGCTTTAGACAGATGTTCAGTTCTTTTTTTACTATCATTAAAGAGGAAAAACCGCTGGGGGCTTCATAACTTTAAATGAGCATGCATTCCTTGTAAAAAAAAAAAAAAAATATATATATATATATATATATATAATTACTTGCAATTGCTGTTCGTTTTATTTAAAGCAACTCAATTTACTGGGAGGGGGTGACAGAGCTTGGACCCAATTGAAGCTATTTAGATGATAAAGAATCTCAAAATACAACAAATACTGTTGTACTTTATAAAAAAAAACAATTTTAAATAAAAAATCAGGGTCTTTATTTAAACATTGGATTTATTTGATTCATATTTCATTTGCTTAATTTTCAACAAAAGATAAGACACTTTTAAACTTTGCCCAAATGACTTATAAGCATAAATTTACAAGTAAATGTCATTATCCTAAACTGTATTCAAATAAACAGCTTATTAAGTTAATTTTGTTTGTTTGCAGATTGGTCTATAAAGAAAAAGGTCTGTGATGTTAAATATGTGCTTTTCAGAACATGATATGTATTTAAGGTGTGCTATGAATAATAATAATATTCATTAATATTAATAATAATAAAAATGATTTTAATTATTTGTCCTCTTTGCAAAATGCACTGTTTTTACCCAATAATGTTCCAAAAACAAAAAAAGTGTATAATAGAGTCTAATATCATATAATACGATATGACATAATGATTTAAATCATTTTCAAATTTTGGTATTAAAAAATAAATAAAAAGTTACTTCTGAATTCTTCCATTGGTCAAGGAGTGCCAATGAGTTCCTATTATTTAGCATAATCATCATATCATATGAATCAGAACATGTAGAGAGTCAGTTGTAAAGAAACAGTGATGCACATTATCCATCCTGTGACTTGTTTCAGGTCAGATCTTCAGGTTTATTACTCAAAAGCAAGCCAAGCCACCAGTGTGGTAAAACACATCAGCAGTATCTTCAGTTCCATTGGTAATAAAACTCTGGATACTCCATTATCCCCGGAGCATAATTCAAACAAGCTTCCCTGATAGTTCAAGCTCCGGGACTGCAGTTTCAGTTTTTCCCAGAGCTCTGTTGCTCCGTCTTGACAGTCTGCGATTGCGGTCGAGGCACACGAGTGGAAGTCATTCCAATATCTGCATGAGGAGAAACATAAAGTGCACAATCTGTTTTAGTCCTAACGAATGAAATGTGTTTCAGTACTGTGAGTCTGAGCCGCGGATGGCATGCGTTCAGCTCAATGGATATGTGAACATGAGAAAGACCACCAGGTATTTAGTGCTTAGCTTTTTTCAGAAATGATTGCAGATAGTGTGTACTCACGAGCAGATGGTCTGTAGGTTTTCGCTGTCATCCAGCTCTTGGGGATAGCTCACCATGTTTTCTCCAAGGCTGAGCAGGCAGTCTGAGAAACCTTTAAATACGTTTTCACATGTTCCTCCAGCACACGCTGCCTGCAACAGTGAAACTGAAAAACACCAGAATGAATCACCATGAATAAAACAAATAAAATTTCCCGCTTAAAAAGAGCTTGAGTTTTTCTTATTACCCTCAATCTGTGACCTTCACAGTCAATAGATAAACATTATATACAAGACATATATTTCCCCCCCCAAAGTATAAATTCTCAACATTTTTATTTAATTAAAAAAAAAATTCCATTATTACTTCAAAGCAACAATAAATAGTCTGCATCCGTCTAAACTCAATGACTCACCCAGTTCCAGTGTGAAAAGTATCGTATTGTATTTGTCGGTTAAAGTCAGTCCCATCCTACGCTTAACAGAATCAGTATTCTGTAGTCTTCTTCCTCTCATCAGCAAACTGCTGCATTTCCAGAGACATTAAATAACTTCTGTCACGCATTTCCCATGGTTCCCAGAGATAAAGTGGACTGTGGAGGAATGGAGATGTCTACTACACTCACACACTCCTCCTTTACTTTCTTGCGCCAGGATGACGTCAGCGCGCACCTGACTGACAAAACCCCACGTTTTAATAAAACATGTTTTTATTTCGTGCTGCATATCTATCGGAATCGTTATGTAAAAATATAGGCCGGTTTAGAAAAAATATTATAATTTATATTTAAAACGTTTGAATTTTTGAGGTTTTTCTAATAGATACGGAAAAAAAATAAAAGTGTAAAAAAAAATCTGATTTTAATAAATTTAAAATGAACTTAAAATGAGTTAGAGATGAGCGATTTTGTTAGAAATAGACTTAATAAACGTGCCTTAAGCGCCCCCAAGCGATCAGTAGCCTAGCTATTTGACAAAAAAACAAACAAAAAAAAAAAAAAACACTGGGATAAGATGGGGGAAATTCCCATATTTAAAACAACAATGTGCATCTATTTTTATAGACTATTGTAAAATATTTAGATATAAGTTTTATATATACAGCCTATTTAATTGTCCATATTTTAATTTAACATATCTCATAATAGCAACACTATGAATGCAAAATGAATTATGGGTTTTAATTAAAAAAAAAAAAAGAATACTGAATATATAACGCTATATATTACAATAAGTAATTGAGCCCTTCAATGCCCTCTAGTTCTGGAGAGGTCATCTTACTCCAAGGGTCTAATTTAAACTTTTTATCAAAATAATTACAACTATACACTATTATAACTGTTTCCTCCACAAACCTACCAATATTGATGTGTCCACAAATCAGAAACATTTTAAGTGCAACATAATACAGTTGTCATAGATCACAATTTATCAGAGACTCAAAATCGGATCAATTACCCTCACAACTGACTTATGACATATTCATATGAAATAACAAAATAAAAAAAGCATTGCTAGGAATAAGAGTCTAGTTCCAGTCATTCAGTCTTTTTGTAAAATAAAACATTTCTGACTGTTAATATCTGCTATTTGTTATCATGACAAACGGGAGGTTCATGGGGGATCCAGTTAGGGTCCAATTTTAGCAGGCTATATACAATTAACCATCAGATGGCACTGTTGTCAAAATTGTTAAGGCAAATTGCGTGTGTGTGTGTGTGTGTGTGTGTGTGTGTGTGTGTTTCTTCAACACATGCTCATACACAAGTATTTCAAACAATAGTTACATCCATACGTGCATAAACACACGCGCACAATCACTACAACACAGAAGTGAGCTGTATCTGATAGCTGTATCAACTTCAGCTATCAACATTATTTTGAACTGTGCTCAATAACGTCGCTTTCTGTTTTTAATTAAGATAACGCACATTCCTAAATCCATCGTGAAACGAAAAGCTTTACATTTAATAAATCAATCAAAGTTTTTATTTATTTGTTTTTGGGGTTGTTTTAAAGAGAAAAATTGAGAAAATGAAAACTGAAAAAATAAATGGAAATATTTTTTTATATATTCGTGCAAAGGAACGAGGAGCTTTGTGCAGGATGGAGAACACTATGTAGGCCAGAGGCAATTATCCAGGTCACCGTGGGTCAGAAACATTGCTTAGTATACCAACACAAGGTCACTCTCGTGTGATTACATAATGCAAAGCAGAGACTGCTCTCTAGTGGCTGCACATCCACATGCCCAACGCTTCTCAGGTGTATGACTTATCCAGTAAAAGTTATTTAAACCACTAACTTAACATAACTAGCTAACAGTATATGAGACATATCTAGATAAATTAGTCAAATGCCCCATCCTAAATGAATGAACTAGCCTATACAAATTTCCCGTGATGATGATGACAGAAGCCTGCAAAATATCACAAAAGTTTGGAAGTCATCTCTCTCAAAAAAATATTTCTTCATCTCTTTTTCCAGCATGTAGTTTTTACTCAAATTTAGCAAAACATGCAGCATGACGGTGGGGATAAAACGGCACAGCCCAAGCTCGAATTAAGACACGAAATGCGTACATTTGTAACCAAATGCATTTTTAAGGTTGTCATTTTGTGTCTCTCAACTATAGACACGTAATATTTGCACACTGAAACACCATTAATCAAAACATGAATGATGTCATAGAGCTCCAAAGGACTTCATATAGGATCCGAACTGCACAGGGCTGCTGTCGAAACTCACAGAAAGGCGGGAGATACGTGCAATTACTCCTCGTTTCTCTTTGAGACTATTAAACGCCCTTCCGCAGTATACTGTAAGATGATGACGAATGCCCCGTTATAGTAGCTGTGATGATCAACAGGTGTTTGTCTCGTGATAGCAAGCGCGACGCGTGTTGCATCATCAGTATCCCGTCACACTACGTTTGTCGTTTTTATATTGTTTATCTCGTCTCCTAGTTTTACAAACAATATTTATTTATCCAGTATTTTCTATATTTGTAAATGTGCATCATCACAAAACTGTTTCGTTTGTAATGCTTTACGCTGTCGTTTTTGTTGTTAGACAACATCTGTTACTTATATCTATCTATTGGTGAATAATCAATCGGATGAGGCTGGAGGAGTGAAGTTTTCCGCCCCTCCCGTAGAGATGCTCACAGCTGAACTCCAGTGGCAGCCTCAGTAACACACGTCCCCTTGGAGACTAGAGCAACACGTGATGCGTCTACTTATCACGTTCACTGAGCAGCGCTCAGGAACACACTTTGAGGAAAAAGTGACTTTTCTGACTCTCTTTCGTCGGAAGTGTCGATGGCCATCATTCCTTTAGGGAGCTAACGCAGCAGGCGACGTGAAGTATCCAGTCGGCGAACTTTGCACATCCTCAAATACGCCATTTTGATCGCTCTCCGGAACAAGTTTGCAGTTTTTTTTTTTTTTTTTCGAAGTCCATCATCTCTTTTCACCATCACCATGTCTCAGCGCAATCAGCCCAAGCCCGACACAGTCAAGCGTGAGTATCGAGCACTTTTCTACTTCTTCTCCTTCTTGTTTACGTTCTCCATCATGCCGATTGCAAACTTTGGTGGATGGATACTTTGTTGGAAGTTTTTAAACTTGGAAGGCCGAAGATGTTGAGATGATGTCCGATCTTTTTTTTTTCCTCGCTCGGGTTTGTGCTTCCTCGTTTCATTCTCGCATCCAAAGGTTGAACGCCTGACTACAGGAATTCAGTCGCGTCTAACCAGCGCACATGTACTCATACCTGAGTTAACTTTAGCACTTTAAATAACCACGCATTCAGTGGCACTACTGTGGCTTTAGCTCCCGTTTGATGAAATCAAGTTTAGCTAATATAGTGTCATCAAACTTGAGTGTTTGTTAGTGAACCAAAGAAGCATCCACATCTGAACTTTGATCGAGGCTAACGCGTGGGGGGTTGGACACGCTTCCCTTTATATTGTGACCTTGTCGGGACATGTTGTATTTACGTTTTATTAGTGCTCTCGACTTTTCCTCACCATCGACAAATTATTATCGCTCACCAAACCACCCCTCTTTCGCCAGTCACGCTTTGCAAACGCAATGTTTGGGAATGTCAAAAGTTTTAAAGGAGGAAGTTCGCTGTCGTCGTGACTTTGGGTTGGGTTTGCTGCACGAGATGAACGCCGAACAGTCACACAACAAACAAATCGGCTTTTATATTTGATACAAGCCGCCACATCGACGATACAACTAAAACCATCTCAGTTTGGGATGACTAGCGTTAATTACTCGGATGCATCATATTGTTCGTGCGGGTGTTTGCGTGCATGCGCCCTCCTCCCATCAGCCTCTGCTCGTTCTCGCGTCTCTTTGGGGAATCAGAATGTGCAGAGATCCGGATGAGCAGTTCACATTCCATTACCAAATTCAACACTGGGTTCCAGGAGGCCTGCAGTGGCAGCATCATTCACTCGCTGCGTCCCAGCAGTCCGATGCCTTTTAACTACATCTCGGTTGTTTTATACAGGAACTAAAAGTGCATTGGGGCAGCAACCTTAAAAGTAACTTATCTTCCCTTAAAAGTTGCGCGTTGCTACCTGAAATGGCGTGAAGTACTGTGTAAACCTATTAAAGGCTTTTTTTCTGTAGCTGGTATATTGCTGAGATATTATGCTGTGGTTTGTGGTGATCTACTGTATGGTGTATAATTACGCACAACCAGGGGTCCTGCAAAGTACTCCAGGTGGTCCGAAGAGGCCACAACCTATATAAAAAAACCTCGCAAATGATTTAATAAGCAGTATATAATGTAATTTTTTTGTTTTTATAGGCTACTAGAGGTTCCCAGGTCTGTAAAAGGGTTTTTTATGTTTAAAATAAATTTAGTCAATCGTAATAAAATTATGTTTTGAGAAACACTGCTAATTAAAGAAAAGTTACTATCTTTTTTTGCATGTGCAAAATGATCTTAAAAGATTAACCTATGTTAATGTACTCCGAACCAACACGGGAATGTGTTGTTTCATCACATGCAAATATATTACTTTTCTGTTTCTGCATTAGTTTGCTTGTTTTTGCATTTGATAACAACAATATATATTTGTTGCTGCTGGTTTTCCGTGGAGAGGCATGGTTATAAAACAAATCCTCCTTTTCACATTTTTCTAATAGCTGCTCCTCTCACAATGCAGGCTGATGTAGGGTGGAGATGTGTTTGTTCAGACGCGTAAAGCAAGAAGACCATTGGAAATTCAAAGGCATGTTCTAGTGAACAGTCAACCAGTGGCCTGGGCTGTAATCTCCTCTGTCCTCAGCAGGGAGTCGCCAGAGCTGAATTGAGAAAACCCATTGTGAGCATCAGAGCTGCCGTGCTGATAGTGATGGAAAGGGCCATCAGCTTTTTACTCCACTTTGTATTCAGTCGCTCTGAAGTGTATTCAAAGTCTCAACAGCCCTATTGAGTGGACGGATTCATTTTGTACTATTTTGTTTTGGTGTATTTTAATATTAGGACGCAGCCTTGAAAAGGTTTTAATTGACGTTTGGTACATCTTGATTAGCCTTGATTAATGTATGTTCATTAAAACGAGCTCTCTGGGGTTCCCTGGTAGACTTCCTTTGATAAACATGCCCAACTGTGAGTGTTTACGCTGTGTAAAGACAGAGGGACCAGCCTGTTGAAGTCCCAGACTGGATGGAGAAACTCAGTTGGTCACCTCTCCGAGCCGTTAGCCCCTAGTGATGGGTGTTCTGTTCACTCGTCCAGGGGTAGAGATGGGCGTCCTGTTTCGCTCTGAAGCTATTTTTAACCTGTCTATTTTAGATAAGATTATGTTCCCTCTCCCTCGAAGGGAATGGGAAGCTTGGTTTGGTCCTGGGGTGCTGGGTTCGACACGGTAACCTGTATGGCTCAAGAAAATGAGTTTGCAGATGGATGCTAGCTGTTTGCATGTTTTATTCAAGTCTTTAGGAATGTTTCATCTAGGGCCAAATCAAAAATGACTGTGGAAAGTTGTCTGTTTTGAAAGGAAAAGTTCACCAGAAATGAAAGTTTGGACACAATGCAAAAAAACTAAAGTTGAGAGAACTTAAAAGTTTAAGGCAACCTCAAATTCAGCAGTTTTTTTGAGTTTTCTCAACTAGTTTTTTTCAGTTTATACAACAAAACCTTGAAGAAAAACCTAAAAAATCAGCAAAAAACAAGTTGAGAAAACTTAAAAAAATTCAGCTGGATGCCTAAAACTTTGTTTGTTCCAACTTAATATTTTTTACAGTGCATCATGTTGCTCGAAACTTGTACAGCTTCCATTCTTTACAAAAAAAGATTATTTGCAAAATGTTTTCTTTCTCAATGAAAGTCAGTGTCAACTAATGTCATTGTGTGGATAAAAATAGAAAGTCATACAGGTCTGGAAAACATAAAGGTAAGAAGAAATATATATATATATATTATCAAAATAAAAATATCCTTTTGTTTTATGTATAGATGTTTTTGCATAGAAATGTAGAGTCAGTCAAGTTTTAGTGTTGACCTTCTGGGCATCTCAGGACTAAACTGTTAACTTTTTTAATCACAAAGTGTAGTAAAGAAAAACTAAAAGTGTGTCTGAGTCCTCGTGAAAATGCTTGAGTGTAAGTGAGACATGGATGACAGGAAATAGAGCAGGCTGTTCGGATAGAGGAAGTTAGAAAAAGATATAAAACAATAGGTAGCATATCCTTGCACTCTTCATTAGAGAATTAGTTTTGAGTGATAGTCAATCAAACGGGTCATAATAGTCAAACTGTGATGTTATACCACGATCATAAATCCCTTTTGAGGAATTGTGAGCTTTGCTTTCACTTTTTTACGTTTGTCTGTGAGAGGAAAAAGAAGACGAATCACAAACGGCTTCGCAGGCCTCCTTCTTTGCCTCCCCCTGCTACTTCCCCCGCCCCTCTTCTCCCACCCTGCCTCTGTTGCTGACTAAACAGTTTTGTCAGCTGGCAGTTGCCCACAGTCTGTGAATTTTTTGATAGCTTCTAGAGAGGGAGCACCGCGTAGAGAGGCAGAGATGCTGAAGAAACGCTCTTGTAGCTCATTTAGGAGTGAAGGAGGGAGACAGAAACAGAAAGACCGCAGGTTGAGTCAGATTGTGGAACCAGTTCGTCTTGTACTACTGTAGCATTCTTTGCAGGGTTCCCAGTTCGCTGAACAAACATTTAAAAAAATATGAAAACACGCCTGTGGCTAATTCATTTGGCTTGCTGAAAGTCAAACGTTTGAGCTATGACTTGACATGAGTGTCACAAAATGCTTTTAATCCGATGTGATATTACGTCATGCATAATTTGACGAAAAATCATGACAAAGCTCTGACTTTTGTTTCAGTTCCAGGTCATTGTAGTGATTCATGAAATGGAAAAAGCAAGGAGGGAGGGGGAAAGTGTGTGACTGAGTTGCAGGAGTTATTTAACTGGGAAATCTAGGTGTGCACAAACTGTCGCGCTCATGTCAGTATGTCACTCTAGTGTCGACCTATATGGACTTTGAATCGTACATCTCCGCTTGCTAAGCGCAAGAAGAGCTTCACAGAGAAACGTCCCGGATGAGGACAGATCCTCCTCTGTGTCTCTGAGAGCGATGTGCAATGGGAAACAGATGTGGCTGGGCTGTTAGCTCAGTGCTTGCCTTCAAAGAGCTTCAATTAGCATGTCCGTATACAGAACGACTTCATAAGACATATTTTGTCGGCTTCGTAGATTTGTTATTGTACATTCCTTGTCTGTCAGCTTTGCAACCAAGTTTGCACCAATTCGTCTTGCAGCAATATTTAACCCAAAATATATATATAAAAATAAATAAATAAATATA
>JAUMHG010000034.1:7436954-7460902 GCA_032359395.1 Enteromius anoplus
GGGTTAACCGTATCATTTCATGTATAACATAACAAAAACAGCTTTGCTTGGCATGTTAAATCATGCAGTCGAGCTGTTTTTCCCACACTGCCCTCTGGCAATATTGATGAGGCACTGCAGAAGGAAACATTTACTCATCAACTCGTAACTTCAAACACAAAGCCACAATGTGATTAAGTGCCATGTGAAAAGAAATTGCATGAACTGGTGTTATGGTTGCGTGATAACATAATTGTGCTGATACTGTTTCAGTCTGTAAGGTATCAGCCTGCTTTTTATTTGCTGTGGCAAGAGACATGAGATGGAACAGGATTCAGGCTGTCGGGGTTGGGTCCACATGTGGGTGACCATCACTCTGCCTCTTTGCTATTAATATCTTTGGCTGCAGAATGTAAAACAAGATTCTTACCACTGGGTCTGCTGACATTTATACTCCCTTTCCAGTTACATACACAGTGCAGACCATTAACTCTTCACCCCACAATACAATACACATTTAATTTGAAAGCATGCACACCATACATACGCTCTAGACATGTTAGGTTAACCGTTTCCAATGAAACACAGCTGCACATAAGCATCAGGGGCCTTGTATCTGGTTGAACCTGAAAGGTGGGTTTGTTTCTGTGTAAGTGTAGGAGGGTGAGGAGTGCGCACGTTCCAGCATGTCGTAGTGCGACTCCCAGCACTTTGCCTCCACAAATTACCTCTGACCTCTGCTGGTCATATAATTGCATTTCCCGCCACCTGGTCACTCTCTTCTGTATTTTGCATGCTTTAATTATTGAAGTATTCCAGTGGCCCTGGTGCCATCGCATGGCAAAGAATGTTTTACAAGGATGGGTTTCAAGATTTAAATTAACCCTCATTATTGTCAATTTTACAATTAAAAAATTTAATAAAATAAATAAGTTTACAATAAAGAAAATTAGACTTTGCATTACAATTATGAGAATTGTATAATTAAATTATAATTTAAACAAGTGTCCTGAAGAATTGTCACAATACAAAATATCTAAAGATATATATATATATATATATATATATTTATTTATATATAGAGGACACCTCAAATCTTCAAATAAAGGTTACAATACAGAAAACAAATATTTCTCAATAAGGAGCGCCTATGCATGTTGCATTAAATAAAGCATTTCAATTTCTCTTTATGAATTTCTCTTTCAGAACTTGGTCTGAGTTTAGTTATGTATACTTGCAGGCACATGAAAATACATGAAAAGGATGCAAACAGTATTCCTACCCCCAGTTCTTCCCCACTAAACAAGCGCAGACGACTCTCTACTAAGAGGAAGTCCATTGTAGAGGATGAAGTGGAGCAGGCTGAGGAGCCGCCGGTTAAAAAGGTACATTTCCATCCTCCTTCATGCCTATATCAGTAAAAACAGTCAAATAGTCTAAATTACTTTTGCAATCTATTTGTCCCATACCTCTGAAGGTATATGAATATAAATTGTCTTGTTTTAGGTGATGCTGGTACAAAAGTCTAGAGAGGATGATTCTGTTAAGAGTGAAGAAGAGATCTTTCACTGCCCCATCTGCTTTAAGACATTCAACTGTAAATATGATCTGGAAACACACACAGAGACACATCCTGACACTACACTCAGGTAGGCTCCGGACAGTGTATTCCTGTTTAAATATATATCTAATATACATAAAGTTTCTGACTGTTTTCTCTAATTCTAGGTGTAACATTTGTTGCATTACCTTTCGCACACACCGGGGTCTTCTGCGTCATAATGCTGCTATTCATAAGCAGCTCCCTACTGACCCCTCTGGACAGCCTTTTATTCAGAATAACCCCTCTATCCCTCTGGGGTTTGGTGACTTGGCTTTCATTGACTTCAGCTGTCAAAAATTTCCCCAAATTGCACAGGTAATAACTTGTAAACACATCAGATGAGATCAAATTATTTTTTTTTGGATGATGACAGGAGATATTTTGTTTTATTTCTTCAGTTGTGGTGTGAGACTAATTTGCGCAGATGCTCCAGCAAGTTCCATAAATTTGTCTGTGAGGTCTGCAACAAGGCCTTCCCTCTTCAGCAGTCTCTGGATCTCCACAAATCCTCCCACAAAAGTAGCACAGACACCTGCACTGAACCTCAGGAACATGACGCAGATGGTGTTATGGATGCACCCAAAGTTATCTCCCATTCCAAGGAGGTCAATGAGCTTGTACCACATGTTGACTGTACCGGTTCAGATGGGAAAAATGACTTCTTGGAGTGCTTGGGTCTCCAACACTCCTCGTTGGCCAAGCCAGAGAAATCAGAAGAGCAAATTCAGCAGGAGGTTTTAGACAGCATTCACTTCATTCGCATTGAGCCACCTTCAACTAATCTACCTCAAGAAAGCATCAACAATCTCGGCGTCTCAACTTTGGAACCCGTCTCTCTTCAAGCCGTGAACAAGAACGCTGCCCTTGGCCTCCTGTCGCTCCAGCCGCTTCATGCTGTTGTCAGTCGCGGTATGATTGTCCCAATAAGTGGTCAAGCTGCGGTGGAGCTGGCGGATATTGAACAAATCCTTAAGCTTGCAACCTCTGTGCCACCTCCGATGTCTTTGTCTATGCTTGCCAAAGGTCTGGGCAGTCCTCCACAGGTGGACCCCAAACAGATTGCTTCTCTGAAGCAAAACCCCTTAATCACTCCTCGATCCAGCATGGGTGCTTCCACACCCCCTCCTCCGGTCATGAACGCCCAACAGGCCTCATCGGGAAATATCAGTCCTAGCCTTCCACCCCAAACTGGTCAACAACTGAGAACTGCCAGACAATCGCCAGCCTCCTCTTCGTCCTCAACCTCGTCCTCTCCTACCAACTGGGAGACTACTCAACTAGGACCAGATGTCATAGGAAACACCATTATCTCGTATGAAACTGGAAAGCAAGAGGAGTTTGACAGCAAGGAGAAGGAATCGAGAGGCAAGAAGACAACCAAGACAGAGTACCCTTGTCGGTTCTGCAAAGAAGTTTTTTCCTTCTTAGGCGGCCTCCAGGCTCATATGCGTCACCATCTAGGAGCGTCACCGTACCAGTGTTCCATCTGTAGCTACGCCGCTCCTGACAAGGCAACGCTGATTCGACATCTCAGAACGCACAGCGGCGAGCGGCCATATGTCTGCCGTCTCTGTCACTACCCTTTCACTGTGAAGGCCAACTGTGAGCGTCATTTGCGCAAGAAACACATGAAAAACACACGCAAAGACATTGAGAAAAACATTGAATATGTAACCACCTCCTCCAGTGTAAGTGGTGTTATCGGAGGCACCACACTTGACCTCCTTGATACGGCCGCTGCCGGCAACACATCTTGTCGCTTTTGTGGGGAGGACCTTAAGAACTACAGAGCACTTCAGATTCACCTGAGAACGCATAATGGATGTAAGCGAAAGCCATTTGAGTGCAAGCAATGCGGGGCGACGTTTCTCGCTAAAAGGAACTGCATTCACCATTTGCTGAAGCACCACCCAAATGTTCCAGAGCGGGAAATTGAAGAACACATCAAAAGTCTTGTACCGGTTGGAGGAGACCCCAGCGCTCAAGCCAACCCTCCAGCCTCAAATGGACTGGATAACAGCACCGTTCCTCAGAATGTAGGTCCCTACTCTGGAGCCGTTGAGCTGGACCAAGACCAGCCCTTGGATTTCTCTAGCAAATCTCAAAAAACGATTGCTTCAAACATTAAACTTGAAGTAACAACATCTCCACTGATTAACGACTGCTCTATGGAGCCCATTGATCTTTCGATACCTAAGGATCCTGAGAAGAAGAGACTGACGAAAGAACAACCTCAGAAAATGCCGCTGAATCATCAAGACATCAAGAAAGAACAGACCCTGGAAACAACCCCTGGACTTCTTGCCGCTCTCCCAGTCTCCATTTCTAGCCTGGCCTCTGCTCTATCCAGTGACCTTACTAAGCCTTTCACTCGCTTGAAGCCGTTGCTACCAAAACCATCTTCTGTTTCCAGTACTGAAATGGCACCGCTGGCCTCTATTGCTCAGATCATCTCATCTGTGTCCGCTACTCCAGTGTTAATCGAAACAGGGATAGATGGCAAAAACAGTGTTAGTGCAATGGATTTTAATACACTAAGTGAAAAGAAGGGCAGTACAAAACTGGATTCCATTCAAAATGGGTCTTATGATAACTCGAAGAAGAGAGGCAAGAAGCGACCTTTTCAGGAAGAGGTCTGTGATCCGAAGACACCAGCAGGTTGCGGCATCGACTTGGAGTCAAGTGGAGAGTTTCCCAGTGTGGAAAAAATGCTGGCTACCACAGACTCAAATAAATTCAGCCCCTACTTACAACCTAGTCAAATGGAGCCAATGAAGGAAGAGAAAGAGAAGCAGTCCGTCAGTGAGGAGGCAAAAGAGGGACGAGAGGATAAGTCAAAGAAACCTTCACAGAGCAAAGGAAAGAAGAACGCTTATTCTAATTCAGTGCAGAAGATGACCTGCCCATACTGTCCACGTCTGTTCCCTTGGGCCAGTTCACTGCAAAGGCATATGCTAACACACACAGGTGAGACACAACAATTCATAAATTATGCCATAAAGGATTTGTTTAATTTACTCTATCCTACAATACAATGAGCTACATGCCATTCTTCGGAAAGTGGAAGTTACAAAATTTTGTTAAATGTTGTACACTATTTTATTTGTCAGGTATTTAGCTGGAATTGTTGTTCAGTCTCTAAATAGATCATAGATTGTCCTCACAGACGTGCAAGAAGAGTGAACAAACATGCTAAACTTGGTTGTGTTAATAAGCTTTGAAGTTCAATCACTGCCTATAATTATTTACACTACTGCATGGAGTTTTTTTTTTGTTTTTTTTTGATCAACAATGACAGTAAAATAATAGATAATAAATGCTGTTCTTTTTAACTTTGTGATTGTCAGAAAATCCTGAAAAATATTTTTAGGAAAATATTAAGCAGCACAACTGTTTTCGACATTGAATATAATAAAAAAAGCAGGAAATCGGCATGTGATGTGATGATGTGAAGTAAGATGATTTGAATTTGTAAATATATTTTACAGCATTGCTGTTTTCACTGTATTTTTAAATGAATTAATGCAGCCATAGTGAGCACTAGAATCTTCTTACTGACCCCAAACATTTGAATTTATTACATTTATATATTATTTTTCATTTAATCAAATGTATTTAATAAAGTCAATAAAGTTTTGTTTCCCTCTTCAGAGTGTTACAGTTTTGTGCATTGATTTCACAGGTCAGAAGCCGTACCCTTGTCCTCAGTGCGAGTCATTCTTCTCCACCAAGTCAAACTGTGAGCGCCACCTGCTCCGCAAACATGGACTATCTAATCGGACTCTTCAAAACAGTGGATCTCGACCCAAACCTAAGGCTGACGAAGGATCCCAAGGAAGTACTGGTACTGTCGGTCAATTTAATTAATATTACTTTATATATGTGACCCTGGACCACAAAACCAGTCACTAGGGTAAATTGTTTTGAAATTTTGATTTATATATAATAAATATATTAGAGTAAAGTTTTCCTTTGATGTATGGTTGTTTGTATACGACAAGATTTCGCTAACTATTTGAAAGTCTGGAATCTGAGGGTGCAACAAAATCTAAATATTCAGAAAATCTAATGCAATACATACTCCTAATCCAAAATTATTTTTTGATAAATTTATGGTAGGAAATTCACAACATATCTTCATGGAACATGCTCTTTACTTGATGATTTTTGGCATAAAATAACCATCTATAATTTTGACCTATACAATGTAATGCTGGTTTTTGCTACAAATATACCCATGCTACTTAAGACTGGCTTTATGGACCAGGGATATTAATATGTAGGACTTATGGTCTTGAATATATATTGTTCATATTTTATTCCAAAAAATTTGCTGGTTTAAATTTTAAGATGAAGTATTGGTGGTCCTTTCATGGTGTGTTGTAATAGTGTAGTGTGACTTTTCGTATTGCGATAATGGAATGCTATTAAATCATTGTGAACTTGTGTATGCAAAACTGTATGTATATATTTTCCTTGACACTCTTTTCTTGTCTTTGTAGAGAGCTTATCTGACACTGAACCTGCTGTAGCCAGAGATATTTTGGATCTGAGCTCTGTCAACCCCAAACAAGAGGACAAAGCCTCATCTCCAGAACAAACAAGACAATCAGCCGCTGAACAAACAGACAGTATCTTAGACCCAAACCAAACACAACCAGCTGAGGGAAGCCCTTGGGGAGTAGAAAATGATGACGATGACTCTCAAAGCAATAATAGTCTTGATATGAACCTCGCCAACAAGCTTGTAGACTTCAAGCTTTCTGGAACAGAGCAGCACCAGCCTAAGACAGCTGCAGAACCGCTCTCTCCACCAGATGAGTTCCCACACACCTGTGCGTCCTGCAAGAAGACCTTTCGCCATGCAGCCACCCTCAGCCGGCACCAGAAAACTCACATTCAGGAGGTCCAGCCAGAGGAGGGAGGCAAAAAGGGAAGACGCCAACCTGCTCCTCAAAACCCAGTCACAGTGCCCCAAAAGGAGCTGGAGCTGGAGGCAAAGTTAGAAGATGACGAAAATGAGGAGAACAGCAGCTGTGTGGATAGTGGTGCCGATGAGGAGGAGAAGGAGAGGGAAGAGATGAGTGATGATGAAGAAGAGGCTGCATCCTCAGAGCTCAGGGCTTTGGAAGAGGAGGGGGGCGACCCGGCTGGAGGCAAAACCGACAAGAGGAAGAAGATCTGTGCTGTGTGCAGCAAACGCTTCTGGAGCCTGCAAGACTTGACCAGACACATGCGCTCACATACTGGTAAGATCTGGAGCATTTTACTGTTGTTGCTTACTGTGCTTAGATTAGTAAAAAATAAAATTCTGTCATTAATAACTCACCCCCATGTCGTTCTAAACCCGTAAGACCTTCAGAACACAAATGAAGATATTCAACGATTTCGGAGAGCACTTCGACACTGTATAGACAGCAATATAATTAACACAATCAAGGTCCAGAAATGTAGCAAGGAGATCTGTTAAATCTGTAAAAGGTCTTGCGGGTTCAAAAAGACACGAGGGTGAGTAATTAATAACAGAATTTTAATTTTTAGGTGAGCTATCGCTTTAACTCAAAATTTAAATACAGGTTGATGCATCTAACATGATCCTTGCTGTTTTAGGTGAGCGACCTTATAAGTGCCAAACCTGTCACCGCACCTTCACCCTAAAGCACAGTCTGGTGAGGCATCAACGCATCCACCAGAAACCCACAGATGATAAGGGGACAGATGAGGCAGAAATGAATGAAGAAATGGATGGAGCAAGAGATAACTGCGAAATGCTGGAAGAAAATGAGGTTAGGTGTTCATCTACAAGTCAAAGTGAAGCGACAGCTCCAGTCCAGAGTGAGAATGAATGTGAGAAAGCTGTAGCACCCCAAGAAGAAGTGAGTGAAGGACATGTGGAGGAAATTCAGCATCCTAAAGATACATCCATGGAGATGAAATCTGCTGAAGAACCTCCGCCGGACGGGGCTGAACAGGAGGACCATCAAACATTAGTCGCCTCAGCAGAGGCCCAATCCGGCTGTGATCCGGAACTTGCAAAAATCACTGTCCATAGCTGTACAGCAGCTCAGAAAATAGAGACACCTGATCAGTGAAGATAAAATTCACTATGTTCATTTTGTGCCATAGTTCATCGAGCTTCCACAAACACTAGGAGTTGCAAAGCCTGGCTTTTGCCGATATTTGTCTTATACAGTATGCATGACAGATGCAGACTGCAGAACAGTTTTTGAATCTTCTCTTGATGCCTTAATGATTTTTTCTAAAGATCTGGATCAGCACATAACTGGACTGTAGCAATTTTAATCCTATTTATATGATTTCTATTGAATCATATAAAGCCTTTATATCAATAAATTAGAAGCATTTGTATGATGAACAGAAGATTTATATATCAGCATTAAATTGTATTATTCTTAAGTCAGTTTCTGTATGTTTTTAGTATCTATATGGAGGTTTTTGTTTTTTTTTTGTTTTTTTTTTGTCTTATGGAATTGAAAAGCTTAAGTGCCTGACTCATTTTCATTATGAAGATTGGCTGAATACAGTTTGGATGAAATTGCTGTTTAGCTCTGTCATTTTTCTTTGGGTGATGGTCGGCCAATCACTTTATCGGCAATATTTGCCCTTTCTTTGTATATTATCCTCCATCTTTGAGCCTCATTGACAAATGTCACAGAAGGCGCTGTTTCAAGCTTCCTGACATTTGTCAATGAGGCTCAAAGATGGAGGATAATGGTGTAGAGTGTGAAGTATTATATTTTGAGGCCTGTGCATCAGATAGAAGAGTGCTTCTGAGAGTCACGCAGTATGTATTTTATGTCAGCGTGATTCAGAGTACGTTTTATGTATCTTTAAAGTGTGATTTTTTTTGTATTTTTGTTTGCCGCCTTGGTTTTGTGTTTGTACTGGAAATCTCCCTGGGATTCATTTTGACTTCAACACTGGTGTTCACACTAAAAATCAAACACTTTTTTTTCTCTTTATCCGGTCGATATCGGATCTAAAAAGGAATCTAAATGTATCCCTTATACTGGTTAAGGGATATAATAATTCCCTAAAACCATACAGAAAGTAACTTGAAAAAGTGGCTTGAATAACCCCTGAAGCCCACACAAAACTTCATTTGAGATTCAGCGAATTTGAAGCTAGTTTTCATTCATTTTGAAATCTGTGAGTCTTTGGATTCAAAACCAATCGAAACGTTGCAAATGAACTGGTCTTTGTATTTGTTGAAACACATTTGTCTTTCTTTTGTTTTTTGTGTAATGACGTTTGTAAATGTGTTCAAGTGCGTGTGGGTGCGAGCAGTCATATGGATAGAAAACACTGAACATTTTATGCAGGTATTTATTGATCAGTCCACAGCGTGTGGTTGTAATTTCGAAAAGCCATGTAGAGTCCAATTTGTGAAACGAGGAGAATCCAAAAGACGAATGTTGTAAGAGATTGTGAGGTTCTCGACATTTTCAGCTACTTTGTACATTCGGATGCTTTAGACAATTGTATCGTTTGTGTGTCTTTTTGTTTGTCTGCCAATTCAACTATCCATTCATTTGAGAGCATTGAACCATAGAGTATACTTTGATGAGTTTGACATTATGATTTTAAAAAGAATGATTTTTGCATGTTGATCTAATTTGAATTTCTCAGTTATTCTCTTTCTCAGGGGCTTTTCAAAATCGGTGTATCTGTCTGGTGTGTAAAATGCAAGCTCTGCTCACTACACTACGTTTAAGAGCGTTTATCTGAATTTGGTCACTGTCTGTTTAGGCCTAACTGTACCAAACCCTTTCTGCAAATTATTGCAATTAATTCAGATATCAGTGACCATGTTTGTCAGATGAATTGCAAATACCTGTCCAATCTGTTCAGATGTAAACTCACTGATTTAGCTTTTTTCACCATGTTTTTTCCCCCCAACCCTGTAAAGCGAATAAATCATCCAATCAATAAATGTACACTAAGAAAGAGTGAGAAATTCAGTCCTGTTTTTTTCTGTCTACATTTTTTAATATCATATAATATCGGCATTGCTACTATTATAGTGTTATTCATGTTTAATACTATTTTTAATCACGTATAACATTTAACTTAAGTATCTTAAGGCAATTGGGGCCTGTCATTTTTTTTTAATTATAAATAAAAATGTAGTAATGTAATATAATATTCTAGCAACCTCCCTGCCAACATACGTCTGATATCAGCGATATTTCTTTATGAAGGACAATAATTCATGAACGATTAGCCTGCGGGAAACGGGTGCTAATCTTAGCGTTACGAATTGTCCCTTTGAGCCTTCTCGGCACCCTTACCCACATTACCGGAAGTGAGAGTGCGCTGGTGTGTGTGCGTGCTGTTGGTGTGTAAGCGTGTTGTGACAGTGTTTGGCCAGTTCCTTTACATTATATACTTTGTTGAGATATATTTAAGGATTTGGGCGCTTTCTTTTATTGAAGTTAGAGCACCAGGATGTATCAGGTTGTACCAGGGCAGTTTGATGACGCGGACGAGACGGGAAGGTATGAAACTTAATTAACGTTAACTTAGAAGCATTATAAGTCATTTATTAATTGATAATACAGGGCTCAACGGTCATGAAAAACAACAATACGCTGGCACATTTACAATGACGAAAGAAAAATTATATTCTTTTCTTATGTTATTTGTATGTTTAGTTTTTTTCCTACTTTTTGCTGTTTCACCATAGGACACAGTCCAATTTTTATTTGTCAACTCCCATACATAAACATATATTAATCTGGGCGATATGTATCATGAATGGTAGCTGTATGATTATTATGATGACAGAATGTGTTTCATGTTTTTAGACAGGCAAACTGTGACTGTTATGACTGATTACACCAGTAAATAAATGTATTATATGTGTGTGTGTGTGTGTGTTTACAATTAATAAATGGTAAATGAGTGAAGTTTACTCAACCTCTGGTATTTCACAGTGACCCTGAGACCAGTCAAGTCCCTGACAAGCTCTCCCTGGAGAACCAACTGCCTGAAGTTACTTTACAAACCTTTGAGAATGATGAGCAAGGTGAAAATGAGGAGGACTATGATGATGATGATGATGATGATGAATGGGATTGGAATGAATCAGGAGGAGGAGATTTTACAAAGCGGTACACTGCAATGAGGGCTGGGAATAATCCACAGGTATTTCTTAAAGAAGCCCAACGTTGACAACAAACCTGGGCCTGTATTCAAAAAACAGTTTATCCTACCACTAGGAGTTCAAAACATTTTTTATAAAAGAGTTTTCTATTAAAACACACTCACAAAGCTGCAACTTACTAAGGAATAGAGAGAAGTCTTAACTTAAGCTTTTAGTGAGGGCGGAGCTGCCCTTGTGTTTATGAATGATGTCAGCATGCTTACTAAACATGTACACCATGATTGGCTGATAGTGGTCTCTGTCAGAGATTTATTTCTAGAAATATTGTAAAATCCTATATTATGTTGACATATTCAAGTAAAAATGCTTTGTGAAATACCTTTGAAACAAAAATGCAGGAACCCTAAATATACTGATACTTTGTTATTTTTAAGATTTGTACTTAAATCTGTTAGTTATGTGCTACTTTTAGCCTTAAAATATTTAGTGAATATGGGCCCTGTTTCGAGGAAATTGTGTTGGTTGAATGAACATGTATATTGAGTTATGTTTCTTTTTTTTCCCCGCCAGGCTAATCGGCAAAGTTCTAATAAAAAATCCTTAAACATGTCCACTCCGTCAGACAAGGTACTAAGGAAATTTGAAAACAAAATTAACCTGGGTAAGCTTTATCTTAATTAATCAACAAATAAATTGAGAGACTGGATAGACTACAGATTTAGTCGATTCATCCACAGAAGAAATCGTTTTACTCTTTCTGATTCAGGTATCTTTGTTTGACAGATAAACTGAGCTATGCTGATTCTGTGATCAATAAAGTCACTGTGATGCAAAAGCAGAGGGAAGCAGACACGTATGTAATCTTTACTTTGGAATTTCTGTACTATTATTGTATTTGTTAGGAGTTTGATTTAGGTTTTCTTTGTACATATTTTACTTTTAGCTATAGTAAATGTATTATGTGCTAAACTTTTGACTCAGGTTCAAGTCTTTAATCTTAAAAAGCTCATTTTTGCAGGTTTCGGGTAAAGGACAAATCAGACCGAGCTACTGTTGAACAGGTGTGTTGAAGCTGTATTTGGAGTGATTTCACTTGAGCTCCAGTGTTGGAATTGCTGCATTATTCAGTGTGATATCTTAATGTGTTTGTGCAGGTTTTGGACCCTCGTACACGTATGATTCTGTTTAAAATGCTCAGCAGAGGCGTCTTTTCAGAGATCAACGGCTGCATCAGCACAGGCAAAGAGGCACGTTTGTTTTACAGTAATTTTAGAGAAATCTTATTAGATTTAGTTCATTTATTCTTTTTGTTATTTTAGAACTTGAGGTTAAGAATGAGAAATCTTGGGTTCATTCAGTGATTTCATTATTTTAATTAAAGTCATATAAAATATTTTGGCTAACTAATATAACCCTGGTTTGTTTAGATGAAATCTGTAAAATGATTTATTTATAGTACACTTGGGTTCTTGTGGCTATGTCAGTCATTTTACTAAGAACTAATGTTAATGGTGCTTTTTTTTTTTTTTTTTTTTCTCTCCTGTATTTTTTTACCACAGGCAAATGTCTACCATGCAACTACTGCGAAAGGAGAAAGCAGAGCCATCAAAATATACAAAACATCAATTCTGCTATTCAAAGACAGGGATAAATATGTCAGCGGGGAATTCAGGTAAAACTGACGTCTTAGTCCTATTTAGCTGTATTGGTGTGAGCAATTAAACACTGAATTTCTATGTTTGAATATAATTTAGGTTCCGCCATGGCTATTGCAAAGGCAATCCTAGGAAAATGGTGCGCACTTGGGCTGAGAAGGAAATGAGAAACTTGATCAGGTTAGTATTATGACTTCTTCTTTTTTTTTCATGAACATATTTTTATGAGCTTGTCCGTAATGCGTTTCCATTTATATCAAGACTACAGACCGCACAGATTCCAAGTCCAGAGCCCATCATGCTGCGGAGTCATGTTCTTGTCATGAGCTTTATTGGGCGAGATGACATGTACGTAGATGTTTACCTTAACATCTTACAGATGCACAAATTCTTCTCAACAACTGATCCAAAAATGGCCATGTTTCAGAGTTTACCAAATCCTTAAATGACACTTTTTAGTGATCTTATTGGTGTATTTCTCAGGCCTGCCCCTCTGCTGAAAAACGCTGTCCTTTCTGAATCCAAAGCGCGGGAACTCTACCTGCAGATCATCCAGTACATGAGAATGATGTACAACGAAGCTCGTCTGGTCCACGCTGACCTTAGCGAGTTCAATATGCTGTAAGCTGAAGGTTTTCAATAGCGCTGTGATCAGGTGAAAGTGTAGAAAAACATGAAGCATTGCTGTGTTCTGGTGCGCAGGTATCATAATGGAGATGCTTACATAATTGACGTCTCTCAGTCCGTTGAGCACGATCATCCTCATGCTTTAGAGTTTCTTCGCAAGGATTGCAGCAACGTCAATGGTAATTATACAGCCCTGAATAGTAGAAGATATTATTAATGTTAATGTCAATGTTTTCTTTTTCAAGTCTTTTTTTTTGTTCTCTCAGACTTTTTCCAGAAACATAATGTGGCAGTTATGACTGTGCGTGAGCTGTTTGAGTTTATCACAGACCCCTCAATCACAAGTGAAAACATTAATCAGTATCTGGACAAGGTCAGTGAGTTGCAATGAAGCATTATCGTTAATACTAACAACAGGCTGTTTCTTTTTCTTGTGGCTTTTTGTGCATTCAGACAAGCTTGATATGATTGGGTACTCTCGATTCTCTTTTTTTGCGAAACAATATTGGTTCTTAAATTTATGAAATGATTAGTCTTCCCTGTTGTCAGCTAATGAAAGAAATGGTGTGGCGTGCTTTCCATCAAATAAATCACTAAACGCATTGTGCTTTTACTTTTTGATATGAGTTTTAGATTTGAAATTCTTTTAATTGTCTTATAATACTTAAACAATAAAGACCTTAGTTTAAAGGGTTTGTTCACCTAAAAATAAAAAGTATGCCTTTAATTAGTTACCCTCATGCCGTTCCAAACCCATAAGACCTTCATTTATCTTCGCAATACAAGTTAAGATATTTTTGATGATATCAGAAAGCCGTAGACAAGTTCAATGAAATGATCCAGAAACGTAGCAAAAACATCGGGAAAACAGTTTATGTGACATCATCAGTGGCTCAACCTCATTTGTGTTGTGAAGATGAATGAAGGACTTAGAGGTTTGAAACAAGATGAGGTTGAGTAATTAATGATAGAATGTTCAATTTTGGGTGAACTAACCCTTTAAGGCAGGGTCAAATCTTACCCTGGAGGTCCAATGCACTGCAAAGTTTAGCTCTAACTCTAATCAAACACATCTGAGCATGCTAAGCAGCGTCTTAAGGACCATTCGAATATCAAAGGTAGGTGAGTGCATTGGACCTCCAGGGTAAGATTTGATGAAGCCCTGCTTTGAGGGAAGCGGCAGGGCAAGGCGCATGCCAACTGATGTGTTTATATTTTTAAAAACTAATTATAAACTATAAAAACTTCACTGAGTGTAAATTAAAGTTACATTTTAAAAAGTTAAATTAAAAGTTAATTTTAACCTTCAATTTGATAGAAATGTAGTAACCAGCTAATGCTCAATTATATTTTGGAAATATCAGGGGGGGGTTTTCCTCGAGAGAACTTATTATGTACTATACCTATATTTATGTGTATATTTAAAGTAATAAATACTAGAAGCTTGTGAAATAAATCAAATTCTGAAACTGTACATGTGTGTGTTTGTGGGAGATTGACTAAATATGTTTGTTGTTTACCTGCAGGCGATGGAGATAGCATCTGAAAGAACTGTAGAGGAAAGGTCCAATCAGGACCAAGTAGATGAAGAGGTGAACGCATTATTTACATCCCTGTTTAAACTACCAGAGATCACACACTCATGGTAAATTGTTGAATTATTAAAAGATGCAGTCCTAAAAAAATAAATAAATAAAAGTCAAGGAAATAAAATTATGTAATGAAAATATTAAATATAATTCTTTCTGTGGTAAATATGAGGGTTTTTGTGTTTGGTTTTCCATGCACTGAAAAAAAGTAAAAATAGTCAAATACTGCTTTTTGCGAGCAATTGTAGAATAGGTGTGCGTCAGTGTTGTTATAGTTAACTAAATATAAAACTATTAAAGTAATTTTCATTAATTGAGGTAGTAAAAATTACATATATTAAAAATGTTAAAATGCTGAAATTTTTTAATCATATAGTGCAACATGCAAGAAACTTATGGTCATTGTTGTGGGAACCCTTCTAATGATTCACACGTGGATCTGTCTCATCTTAAACAGGTGTTTAAGAAAGCCTACATTCCACGCACACTTAATGAAGTCACTCATTATGAGAGGGATGTGGACACAATGTTTAAGAAAAAGGAGAAGGATTCTTCTGAAGATGCAAACAGAGACAATGTAGGTCTCCCCACCCTAAATAATACAAAATGAACTAATGCTGTGAGAACTAGTAGCAGTGGTTTTAATGATCTGTTTTTCCATTACAGATCCTCTACCAGACAGTAACAGGCCTCAGGAAGGATCTTTCTGGTGTGCAAACGGTGAGGAAAATATTTTGGGTTTTTAAGACCATGTGGCACATTAATGATTAAGCATAGCAGATTTAAGACACCTTATGTGGCCAAGACTTTGTTTTTGCTATTAATGCACCCACTGGGTCTCTTTGGAATTCTCTTTGCCTACATGGCTTGTGGGAGGATTAAGACAGAAAATATAAACAACAGCCACTGCCAAACTCAAGCGTAATGACAACGAAAAATCAGATTACAAATGCTGTTGCTGAATTTTTTTTGATAGGTACCCTCGATACTAGAAGACTCCATGAAGAATGATAGTTCATGCTCTGAGGGAGAGGAGGAGGAGGAGGACGACGATGATGAGAAGTCAGAAGGGGAAGACACAGGGGAGGGTGGCAGTCACACTGAGGAAACACAAGTGGACAGAAAAGTACCTAATGGCGATTAAAAATGTTGAAATGGATGATTTGTGTTTATAGATTGTGAGAATGAGTTTGTATTTCTGTGTCTTTCAGGAAAGAAAGAAAGTGGTTAAAGAAGCTCAGAGGGAGAAAAGAAAAAATAAAGTGCCAAAGCATGTGAAAAAGCGGAAGGAGAAAGTTTCCAAAATGAAGAAAGGAAGATGAATATGGTTGAGATGAAGGTGAACTGAGGTTATAGCAGAAATGCTATTTGACTGATGGAACCAGTATTTAAGCTGACGGAATATCAGTAATAAACTTTCTTTGATATACAGCTTGAATGGTGGGTAAAATGTTTTAATGCAGACTGACAATAACAATTCAATTTGTTCCAGTGGAACATTTCATTTACAATGTGCAGAACAGTTTACACGTATTCATGTTTTACAAGGCAACATGCTGTCAAAAATAATGCACTCTACAGTCCTCTATACATCTTGTACATTTAACATTTATTTCAACGTAAATGCCATGTTGGTACAAAACTTATTACATGTTATTCACTACCTTTCCAAAGTTTGGGTCGCAAGATTTTTATTTTTTCTTGAAAGACAATTTAATTTGAACCATTAACTGTTTTCTATCTTAATATTTTTAAAAGTAACTTATTCCTGTGATGCAAACCTTGGTGTCACACGATCTTTTAGAAATCATTCTATTATGCTGATGTATTGCTCAAGAAACATTTATTTTTATCAATGTTGAAAACAATTACCAGTTGTTTTACAGCAATGTAACTGTTTTTACTGTCACTTTTGATTACATTAATTCATCCTGGCACTTTATTTTAAGGTGTCCTTGTTACATATGTTGCATGTACTTACTATTATAATAAAAACTAATTATGCATAATTATATGCATTAATTACCTAAATCTTAGCCCTAACCATATAGATAAGTACATGTAGTTAATTAATATTACTCATAACTTAAGTATATAATTATGCTGTAACAAGGACACCTTAAAATAAATTGTAATCAATTAAAAACTCAAAGAATGAGTAAATAAATCTTACTGTTGCCACACTTTGAACAGTAGTGAACAGTACATTTACTTGCACTGGACGTTCAGAGTAACAAAAATAAAAATGGAACAAACACAAATTCAATTTTCACTATTAAAATAGAGCTGTACCTGTGACCGTTCAGATGTAGTTTTTGATTTGAGGCTCAGTGAGAGCACTAGCGAATGCCCTCGACGTAGTTAGCAGGCAGCATACCGGACCTCCCCGTCCTCTGAACCGTTCCATACATCCAGCCTTCATCAATCGGCTGCACGTTCTGAATGATGTCACCGTCCCGGAATGACACCTCATCGTAATCCTGAGCCGTGTAGTCATACAGGGCCTTGTACACAGTCTGGGGAAGTAAGTATTTCATGGTACTGCATACTTTTTGTTCAAAAAGAGTACATGTGTGGGTGTATGTATATGCTACATAATATTATAAAAAATCCGGACTCACCATGCTCATGTGATGTGACCTGAACTGCATTGACCTCAGTGAATGCATACTTGTCTGATGCATGTAGCTGTGCCCATGGCAGTGGCCACTGGGATAGTATGCACCAGGGAGAACAGGTGCTAAAACAACAATCGTCACAATGATCTTGACTTACTGTACTGTTTTGCTTACAGTTGTAAGTTTGATATTTTGATTCAGGTATTATACTGCTTGCTTTTAACTACCAGGTGTGAGTGTCTCACATTAGAGACCTTACCCACAATGACGCCAGGTCTCCGATCCATCTCCATGATGTACTGATGAACCCCTTTGTGTGTGCTGTTCCCCACTGTCTCGTGGTTGGGTGTCATCTGAGCCCGTACCAGGTACGTCCCGCGTGTTCCCTGGGTGACCCCATGCAAACCTGACACCTCAAAATCCTTATGATACTTTGCCTGCAAGAACAGAGATGTTAGCTTTTCATTCACATGTAAGTATGATGTATATTCTACCATAATGAAGTATGGGGTCAGTAGGAATAAACTTCAGCAAGGGTGCATTGGTTTGAGTCTTAAAAATGCTGTTCGTCAAATAATGCAATAATGTATCATAGTTTCCTCATCATGTGTAGAATTGTTTGCACAAAAACTTCCACGCACAGCTGGTTTCAACGTTGATAATAATAAGAAAAATGTCTTGAGCAGCAAATTAGAAAGCATATTAGAATGATTTATGAAAGAGGATGTGATACTAAAGACTGGAGTAAAGATTCTGAAAATCCAGCTTTGCTATTGCATGAATAAAATTAATTTAATATAGTAAACATTTTAAACTGTAATAATATTTCACAATATTACTCCTTCCCCCCACAAAAAATGTGGTAACACTTTATTTTACGGTTACACCTACTAGTTGCTTATTTGCTTGCATATTACTAGAATATTAGACATTTATTAGTGTTAATTAAGCACATGCCTTATTCTACATGAGCTTATTCTACATCCATAACCTAAACTTAAACTTACTATTTATAAGAAGCAAATTAAGCATTTATTGAGGGAAAAGTTGTAGTTAATAGTTAACAAGTGTTACCTATTCTAAAGTGTTACCATAAATGCTTGCATATCTTTTTTTTTTTTTAAATCAAATTTACATATTTGACTACATGAGTTTTTCTGCATTTCCTAGCATACATTACTGATCTGATCCTGGGCCTTCCTCAGTCTCTGTAGCTCTGGAGTGTCCAAGACAAATTTGAGGCCCCGACCCTTACTCTGTTCAAAATCCTTCCTGTACTTGACCTGCAGAACAAGAAAACCAGGAAGTTGGTATGGTGTGCTTATAAGTGAGTTCCTGTTTTGGCTGTGAGGGAGTCTGTATGATTGTTTCCAGTCTAGATTTGAGCTTATCACAAAGTGTTGATTGTCTTATGCAAGTGTCATCATATTTTCACAGCTTGATGACCTATCTTGCTGAAAAAAGTACATTTTCTGTCCTAATGCCAGGATTAGACCGCAGTATGGACTTGGCAGCATCTTTGGGCTGCCAGGTGGAGAAGCTGAGGGGATCGGCCAGGGCACCACGGAGCAGACAGCTGCCTTGCTTTTCTCCATGCTGACCTCAAAGTATCACACCCAGTCCCTCCCTGGCAGACGAAACACTCACGTGGCTATAACTGATAGTCTCACTCCTTTGAATTGTCTCTACCAATAACAACAAATAACATCCGACTCTAGATACAATTCAGAGCAGTTTTTTCAATATATAGCCACTTTTTATCATGTGTAATAACGTGGTTACTGCATACTACACATTATACATTGATCAAGTAAACTCACCTGACTTTGGAGCTCGCTTTGCTGTCTCAGTCGTAGGTTCTCAGGGGTGTCCGTCACAATTGTAAAGGTCTGTTTTGGATAATGCCTTTTTGGAGAAAGGAAGCGAGTCATTTTGGGCTCTATTCATGCACTAGCCTTTCAAAAAAGTAGAATTCAGGGTATTTAGTAAACCTTTATTTTACGTATTTTCAACAAATGATTAATAAACAACAAGTGATTAACAAACTAGTATTTTGAGGCAATAGCATACGCGTTGCAGTAGGGCTTCTTCTCATATCCCTTGTAGTTGTTCATGTTGAGAGTCATTTTACACACCTCACAATGAAAGCATCCTTTGTGCCAATACTGCAACATTTAGAAAGATGAGCTCAATCCAGTAAATATGTTTATGAAAGGACGTAATACAGATACGTTTAAACATTTGTAGTTATCAACATCGGAACATACCTTATCCAGGCAGTTCACTTTCTCTGTTGCGTAGACAATTTTCCCACAGCGCGCACAATGAGGATTCATATTTAAGCTATTGCGATGGTCCGGAGAAATAGCATAACTTCTTCGGTCACTCCGATAATCCACCAACTTGTGAAATATCTCGGATATGTCAGACTTGCTGCGGCATGAGTTTATGTCGCAAAGCTGTACGTCGCGTGGCTCGCGAGTGTTTATCAGCGTGCTGCTTTTCTCGCAGTGAGGTAACTGCAGCAAACATGCGTGAGGTTTCACCAAACATCACCCACTGAGACTGTTGGAGGAGCGACCAAACACTGACCGCAGGGATTTGGCTTTTCTGTGCATGCTCAAACAGCCAAAAAGAGCAAAACAAAATGGTCTAAATAAAAAGCCAGGCTTTGCAAGATGTGACACGTTTTATTTCTTCTTTATGGTTTGTATGACACAATGGATTGCATTATGTTTGGCATGGTATTTTGGTTTCTTACAGATCCTGTTATTTAGTTTCTCTCATCACACATCAAACCTAGACGAAAGAGGCATGAGTAACATCGCATCTCTTATACATTTCTTAGTTTATAGGATGAGTAGTAGCGGTCGAAAGTCCTTAAGAATAATGACATCATAATGCCTAAAGAGGGCAGTAGAATACCGAGAAATAATGTTGATTGTTAATGGCTGGTGATTAAGACCTTGGGACAGTATGCTGTACTGTTTAGCATTAAAGATATATGCCATAATAAGATTTCAGCTTAAACCTGAGCCTTGCTCAGGTGTGTGTGTGTGTGTGTGTGTTAAACTTGCAATATTGTATGTATGTACTGTGCTCATACAAAAATAAGTTTACTAGCCATTTAAGAAACACTAATTTATTCAGTGAGCAAAAGTGTCCGATATCAAGATTAGCGAGATAATTATGTGATCGTAACATTTCTGCCCCCATGAGGCGACCCGCTCCATAAAACTTTTATTAGGATACTGATATGACTGGGTCTTCATCTCATAGGATTGTACAGTATATCTCAAAAGTGCTATTAATTCATGTTAAATGTAGGTCTGCGTGTAAATAAAAATCATGAATACAGCTTTAAGAAATCTAATTAAATAAACTGATTACATGTGGTCTTCCTAGCATTTTTCTGAAAGGCGTGCAGCTATATCTGCATGACATACAAGCTACCATGCATATAAGGTAACATGCGTATTAGAGGTTTAAGATACACTTGCATTCTAATCCCACATTAATTTTGATTATCCGCCTACGCCGTTTGCGCCGCAGGTACGTGGTAGCATATAGAATTAATTGGTTTAACGTCCTCGGCGACATCTCTTCTGCGTGGACTCGGTGACTGCTGACTTGTATAAAAAGCTTTATTAAAGACGGAACCTGAAAACCTTATATTACTGACCAAAGTCGGCACGAGTGAACCAATAGGACCACTTGGATTTCATCACGCTTTACGTATCAATCCGAGAGTGGCACCAGACCAATAGCAGAACGTGAAACACAAGATTTATGTGTCAACGTGCTGATCTGAGCTAAAGCAGAGCTGTCAGAGAAGCCTGATCCAGCTGCTGCATACAGGCGCAGTGGATGGGCTCAGATGCCCGCTCTCCGTCGGGGCTTCACCTCAACAGAACAGTAGTCGTTTCCTTTTAGTATTTTGCCTGTTTTTTTATTCGCCACTGACAGATTCGTAAGTGGTCGTACCATAATAACGCGTGTTAACGGGCTTTCGCCGTGATTTAAATGAGGCGACACACCTTTTTATAGCGGGGTGGTGTAAAATCTCTGCATTTGGGTATCTGCTTTTTATTGCATTTCACCATGAACACGGATATCATTCGTTTGAGCTTCTGGGATGCTTCGGCGGGCGAGTTTAAGATTTAGTTTGCATAGGTGTGTGTTGAATGAGTTGGTAGCGCACACATCCAGCAAACTGTAACCTTCAAGCTAACGTCAATGACAGCTAGCGGTTAGCTGGTGGGAGTTGGTGGATAGCGGGATTTCTAAAAGCTTTTCGTCGCTCGTCAGCTGCGCGTTTGCAGAGGGATGCGTGAACGCGATGCATTAAATAAGGAAAGGGACTATTTGCATGTCGAGATCCGGCGGGGCGCTGCTGATTCCGAACAGCTCGTGTCAACGCATCGCCACAGAGAAGGATTTCATTCATCCGAGCCTGCTCGCTAAACATGGCCTCTGCAGCCAGCAGCCTTGCTGCATCCATCGCCAGCAAAACCAAAACCAAGAAGAAACATTTCGTGTCTCAGAAGGTGAAGCTGTTTCGGGCCAGCGACCCGCTGCTCAGCGTCTTGATGTGGGGAGTGAACCACTCGGTAAGGGTCTAGTTTTCTTACAGGTTTGTAACAGCTGCGATGCTCAGCGCGAGCGGATTGAAGAAGGCACGTGTGACAGTTTTCTTGCGGCTTCTTGGTCCCTCATTAAAATGTAGCGTTTCTTTAATCCTACGACTCGAAACATCAGAGGGATTTGTCCGCGCGCAACGCGATCAGTAATCGATCTCGAGACGTGCCACTTCAGTTTTAAACAGGCGACATTTCCGCTTGCTGTCATTCATTTATATTTATAAACATATACGTTAAATCTAAGAACAAAAAGCAGATATAAAATGTCCTAGTAAAGGAGGAAAAGGTAAGACACAATTGTTCTTGAAGTTAGAATAAAAATCATATATTCTCTTTAAAACATTTTTAACGTTTTGGTTTATTATTAAAATCTTAATTCATCTTTCATTCTGTAGGGTCCTTATGCATATGTCACCTGTAATGAGATCACACAGGCCTTAATACGATTATGAATTATTAGTCTCACAGCCGTAATATGATCGACTCTGTCAAACATTTTGAGGTCATTTTCCAGCTTTTCAGTAGGTTAGGACCTGTTAGTTGTAAAATCAGCAAAACAAAATGGCTACTGTAATATGTGTGATATGCAGATTGTTATTATTCCATAAACACCGTTACATTTTCACTACATCTGATGGTGGTGAAAATTCAACAGATGGTGCTGAAAATCAGTTTGAAAGCATCCCGTGGTGTCAGTTGATTAATGCTTGATTTGTAAATATTTATATTTCATTTGACACAATATTTATGTATCTGGTGGCGTCGATCCATACTGAGATCTAGAAAAGAAAAAATATGAAAGAAGCAGGAGTTTTGCAGCAGAATTTTGTAGGAGAATTGTGATTAATCCTACAGAATCATCCAAAAGAATTTCTTGAAAACTACATGTTTGTTTTTCGTTTCTGTGGCATGTCCTAGTCCTCAAGAATCAGTGAAATGATTGTGTGAGCAAGCAAAGTGAGTGTTAGCTCTGGCACATGGTCATGATTGTTGAAGAAGCTGAATGACTAACTACAGGCTGCTGTGCAGACAGCATTGGATCCCCGATCCCTCATCTATTACCAGCACTTTAAGCCTCAAAAATGCTCCTTTATTTTTCAGTTACCTATAGTAAAGTGTTCTCTTATTTCTCATCATTAAGTGTTTAAGTTTTTTTCTTGCTATGATTAACTCCAACCGTAGGACTAAATATGTGTGTGTTTTCAACCTGAAACAACACGTCACGTTTAAAGAGTGCTCCTCCTGTGGGAATGGAAGATTTCCAGGTATCTGACCTTTAATTGGTCTCCTGGGAATCTGAACACCAGTGTCTGGGAGCCTTGTGTTGCTCTTGTAATGCACATGCATGAGAAGATGCATTAAAATTATTATTTGCAACATTTTGTGCAAACTCTACAGTAAAATGATTAATTTACACATTGATCTCGAGTTATCAAATCCTGATTGTTTTTGTGTACTGTTAGGACTCTCAGAGACCTGGAGAGAATCTAAATTTCATGTACATGTCTTTTTTGTTAGATTGGTAATTTATGGCATCACTGGAATACCATAATCCTATGGCTATGTCACATTATCCAGAAAATGATAACTGGATAATGATGCTGATACTAATCACTTTTATTTTTTTGTCTTCATTGTTGGCTGTATAACCCATCCACAAACAAGCCTTTTATCTAGTACTCTAGTAGGCTATCTGTCAAATTTACATTAAAATACCAGCAACTGTAGTTGCCAGAATTTAATCTACAATTTTCATTATGGGTGAATTTCCATTGTGAGAGACAGAATCTAAAAATATCTGTTGTATGATTTTTTAACAATTTTTTAAATTGGGAATTACTGTCAAATAAGTATTTGATCACTTGCTTATCAGCCCGATTTTTGACCCTCAAAGACCTGTTATTTTGCTTTTTAATAGTCCAGATACACTCTGCTCATGATTCTAAGTTAGTAGCACCTGTTTGAGGTCGTTAGCTGTCATAAAGACACCTGTGCACCCCACCATCAGCCAAAGTCTAAGTAGCAACACGGATAAAACCAAAGAGCTGTCAAAAGACACAAGAGACAAAATTATAGACCTTCACAAAGCTGGAAAGGGCTACGGGGCAAT
>JAUMHG010000034.1:7478661-7513158 GCA_032359395.1 Enteromius anoplus
TTTTTTGGTCAGTTCTTCTACAGGACTTTAGAAGTCCTTGTTTTAGAAGTCCTGGTTTTAGAAGTCCTTGTTTTAGAAGTCCTGGTTTGTTTTTTTAATGTTTGATAAATGTCTTAAACGTTTAATGCATTGCAAATCTAGTGATTGAAAATCCGATCAGTGAATTAAAGGTATAGTTCAGCCAAATAATTTCATCATTTACTCACCTATGTGATTCTAAACTTATATGAATATAAATTAAAATATTTTGAAGAAATACTATCTATCTAGATAGATATGTATGTATGTATGTATATACACATATAAATGCTAAGGGAGCCCAGACCCAAGTATTGAGTGCATAAATGAACATACTTTAAAGGACTTCTTAGGAAATATTATATAAATAATTTTATAAATTAACTTATCTTAGGAAAATTGTAATATTTGACTTTCATGAGCCGTAACTCTAATAATCCAAATCAAAACAAAGAACTTTTACGTTGTTTTACTTTACATGGACCTTTTTGAAAGAAGTTGTATTCTAGTTTTTTAAGATGTGCTTGTTTATATATTTATATACAATGTTATTTTTTTATAATGTGTACAGAAACTATGAAATCTTCCTTCAAAATATCATATTTTGTGATCCACCAGAAAAGGATAGTCTTACAGATTTGGAACAACGTAATTTAGATTTTACGTTTTTGGGTGAATTCTTCCTTTAAACTTGATGCTAGCTGCTGTAGGCTTTGGATTGGAATCGCTGATGTTTGGGGAAGTAGGCATTTAGGAAATAACCCTTGGGTTAATCATTGTAATTATTTGAATGCTGTAATTGTCTGTTGGCTCTAATCGTGAAATCTAAATCACACACTGTTGCTCCGAGTGTCCGCAGGAGGCAGTCCAATTTATATTACACTCCGCTGCCTCTGTGAGCTGCTATTTTTAAGTTCTGTGAATTTTAATTCATCTATCATTCTTCATTTTTATTTTATTTTATTTTATTTTATTGCTGCTGGAAACAATCCTTCTCAATTTCATTTGGTGCTGCTAATGGCACAGGAATCACCACATCACCTTTTATTTGGTTCCATTTGTAAAAATATTTTTACATGAAATATTTTTGTCAAAGTTTTCATTTTTGAGTCTTTTAACAATATTACATGTCAATGACTTTTAGTTTGATTGCTGAGTACACCTTTTTAAAAATTTCAAATTGTGTAAATGGTACACTTTTCACACGTTACTCCCGATGAACTTTTAACACTATTTCCCAATGTGAATAACAGACCAAGGAGCTTCCCACTTACAAAGACAACGACTTCCTCAACGACGGCCAGAAAATCTGCGTCGATGAGGAGAACAAGAAAATGTTCCTGGAGAAACTGAAGAATGATGTAGAGGTCTGTGTGCATTATCCATCATGTTCTTTACATTTCATGTTCTTCCGTGCCGCTCGTTGGCTTTTTGTTTAATGTAATTGGCTCATTAAACTCTTATCTAAACACTCATTCGTCCTAATCACCCCTCTGCGCTTCTAATTAAAAAGACAATGAATGTTTCATGCTTAATCCCTTGGAAAATGTGTTTCCAGTTCCTGGCCCAGCTGAAGCTGATGGACTACAGTCTTCTGGTGGGGATCCATGATGTGGAGCGAGGGGAGCAGGAACAGCCCGAGGAGGAGAGTGAAGACAACGACGCTGGAGAGGAGGAGGGGACGGAGAGCGACGGAGGGGCCACCGGGTCCCCGCCGGACAGCCCCAGTAACACACTAGACAGCAACAGACCTCTGGGCCCAGGAGAGTTTGATCCCGCCATTGACGTATATGCCATCAAGAGCCATGAAAGTGAGTTGTTTTTCCGCTAGTATCAAGTGAAATAGAGTTGCTAGGTGTTGCTAGATGCTTGTAGGCTGTAAGGTGGTTGCTTACTAGCCCATTAAATCTCTTTTTGGATTTTTTAGTCCCCAGATATAACTTTTTCAGCTTTTCAGTTTTATCATCAACCAGTAACTCACTGAATTATAGTTTACTGGCTACCGTTTTGACTGGGGAGGAAAAAAATCTTGTGTTATAGTGAACAGTAAAGATGGACACCATTGCACTGTAATTATTTTACATTGAACCATATTTACTTTATAATGTAATATTCACACATTCAGTGTTCAGAAATGTATTACTATTTTTTTATTAGTTATTTATCATTTTAACATGATTTTTTTTTACCCAGTCAGGCCAATAGTTATTTATAGTATAAAATCAAAAGTGTTTATTAATGTTATTTAATGGACCTGGGCTAACATGGACTAACAATAGTTGTATTTATATTGTCTGAGAAAAGAAAATATGTAACTGTGTATTGCTCATTGTTAGTTCATGCATTAAATATAGTTAACAAAAGGGAACCTTATTTTAAACAGTTCGCATGTTTAGTTTGTTTTCTTTACAAAAAGAAATATGCAGCATGCTGGAAATTACACAGTTGTGTTGGAGCTCCCTAAATTCATAAATTATATTTATAAATATATGTTCATTAAATGTTACACTGTCATTTTTCTTTACAAAAACATATAAACAATAGAACAAAACACCATAAAAATAAACAATTTTGAATGTATATAGCTTCATTGCAACTTAAAATTGTTGTAAATGTTATATATATATATATATATATATATACGAAAAATATTAATTCATTAAATATAATATTTTCTTCTTTTTTTTTCTTTCCTAAAAACAAACAATCTTGAAATGATATAGCTGTAATGGAACTACTTTGAATTGTATTGTAGTTCTATAAGTTTAAAAATGCTTTTTTATAAATATTTATTCATTAAATGTTACAATGTAATTTATATTTACAAAAACACATGAAAATTCTACAATCTTGAAAGTATACAGCTTTATTGCCACTCCAAAATGTCATAAATGCTTTCTTATGTTTACTAGAAATATTCAGTCATTAAACATTTCTGTTGGAAAATGATGTATAGAATTACTGACTGTTTTGTAGTTTTTAACACGACTAATGCTTTCAAGACTGTCATAAGTCATTTTTGCACATATTTGCAACAACAATGTCGAATGCATCAAAGCCACGCATTTCAGTTTGCAAGGTCCATAAATGGATGCAGAAGGTCAGTAGATTCAATTAAAGCGAAATGCTCAGCGGCAGCGCAGCATTGGGCCAACAAGCAAGCAAGCAACAATTCTCTCTCACTCTATTCCTGCGTTCTACCTTTCAGATGCTCCTAAAAAAGAAATCTACTTCATGGCTGTGATTGACATTCTCACTCCATATGACGCCAAGAAGAAAGCAGCCCACGCAGCCAAGACGGTCAAGCATGGGGTGAGAGTCCCATAATTTTTCCATGTCATAAACACACTGCTAGTCTTAAATTAGTCCTGGGTTTACTCAAATCCTCTTTCTTTCACCAGGCAGGGGCTGAGATCTCAACGGTCAACCCCGAGCAATATTCAAAGCGGTTTTATGATTTCATCACCACTATTCTCTCCTAAGGGCTGCGTGAGGCTGGAAAGAGGAAGAGTATCAGGTGGTCACATACGAGCTCATATCCTGGGAGAGGTTTTGCTGCGGGTAACAGCTCCAGTGTCTCTCTCTCTCTCTCTCACTTTAACAGGATCACGTCAGAGATCTGTCAAGATCTTTTTTTGGTTTTGTTTACACTTTGTTTACTTTTCCTCCTCTGTTGGATTTTTCGGTAGGTTTATGGCTCCATGTGGTTGATAAGGCATACATGTGATATAGTCATGCATATATAGCGTTCTGTACCTTTGTGTTCGATATTGTTGATTGAGAAACCGAGTGATGTTGTTTGTGCCCAGCTACGTGGTATGATTATCATACTGGAATTCTCAAAGCTGCTTATATATATTTATTATCTTTACATCCTTTGCGGAGCATTGTTTTCAAAGGAATAGTTCACCTAAAAATTGGACTTTGCTGAAAGTGTATTTTGCGATTTCGATTTCGGTTCTTCACGTGCCAACGGATTTGAAGAAATGTCAGTTGCTCACCAGTGCAGTGAATGAGAAGCTGAAGAAAACATAACACTCCAAAAGTTAAACGATTGATGTCTTGTGAAGCAAAAATATCCGCATTTGTAATAAATTGCGAAATTTCCCCAAGTATGTTTTGATGAGGAAACAAACTCATCTGTATCTTGGATGGCCTAACAGAGACATTTTCATCAAGTTGTTATTTTCTTTTTTTAAGTGAACTATTTCGTTAATAAAAAGAAGTCCCGTTTGAAATAATATTTCAATTTCTAGAATAAATTCAGCCCTGAACAAATACGAGCAGAGTCCAAATAGAGATAAATTGGAACACAATTGTTTGAAAGTGTTTATTGCACTGTACTTTTAAATCGAATCTGTTTACAAAGCGTTTGTAACATTGGAAAAGAATGCAACTTCAGGATCAATTTCATGCGTTTATAGTTCAAATCCAATCAGCAAATTGGATGAAGATGATCTGCCTGTTGTGCATTGTAAAGCCTTGCACAGGAGCTCAAGATTTTTGGCTCGTTTAGTATGACGCAACAGTTTTTTGCACATGATGAAATGCACCAAAACGTTTATGCAAATGATTCCAGTTTTACCACTGACTCATGGAGGGTCATGCAATAGTAGTGATTCGTAGAATGTGTTAAGCACCTAATGGGTTACATGTGCGTTGCCACTTTTGTATCCCTAGTGAAGGAACAAAACATTGCCTGTTTTATGTTGTTTAGCTCTTGATTAGAGAACATCGTATGAAAAGGAAGCATATTTTGTACCTCCCTTTTTTTACAGTAATATTTAGCAAGTTTACAGTGGGCCGTTCTCTTGAGAATGCAGTTGTACTGGCGCTATATAGATGCTTGAATCTGCGTATAGTGTTTCAGCTGCACTGTAAAGAGTGAGAGAATGCTGCCTCTTACTGTTAATATCTCTCTCTCTCTCTCTCTCTCATCATTGTCGAAACTTTGTGTGATCCCAGAGACCTTTAGTATTATAAAAATATATAGATATTGTGATACGTCTTCTTCAGAAATATCGGTCGCAAAGTAATCCTAAATATTCTACTGTATGTGTTGACATATATACACTGTGCGAGGGTGTGCCTTTTTTACTCTGAATTATTTAATTTTGTATTTGAATCATTTTTAAAAAAAGAGACGTTTGAAAAATGTTATTTTCTAAAAAAGGGAAAGGCGAATAGGACGAACCCTGAGGTGGTTTTGCTGTTCCTGTGTAGATGTGTAAATATGCAAGTGTATTATGTGTTTGCATTATTATGACAATGTTGCAGTCCTCACGGTGCAAAAACGTAACGATTTTCCTGAAATGATTAACCTGATCAATTTGCTTAATAATTTGATTCCTAAATTGTTGTTGTTATGATTGCAGTAGTTCTTTTGTTGTTTTTTTTAAAGCTCGATGTGTTGCTGTATTTTGATTTCTGCATTATCAATAACTAAATGGATAATAAGAAATGTCAGCTCTTTGTTTTTAGGCCAGCTTCCAGAGGAAGAGGCGAGGGGCTTCATGGACACACTCTTGAATTTGATGTTTGCACATCACACTTCTATGGGCTTTTGGGGGAAAATGACTTGACTTTGTCTCAAATTGTATAGAGTTATGATCCCATGTGTAGTAATTTGTAAAAACATGCTTCCACGTTGATGGTCCTGTGTGAGGTGTGATGATACTGTGATGTTTGAGGAAGAGGGGAAAAAAGCGTTTAAGGAAATGTGAGCCCTTTTAAATATGCTGTCGAAGGAAGTTATTATCAGTTGTCAGTCTACTTGTCATTACTGTTATCTACGTCATGAAAGTGTGCAGCTTTTGTGTGTATGTGCTGTAGGCCTAAAATATTTAAAAGCACTCTGTCCCATAAGCATTGCTCAATAAAACGATGCATTGCTCCGCTTCAATAATGGTTGTTATATGTATGTTTTATGGGAAAATCTTACTTTCAAAAAAATTGTACATTTGGTTGTGTTTATCATTAAACCTATGGATAGCCAAAATAATAGTTTATCAAATTTACATTTATATATTTTTTTTATTAAATGTACTTGCATAATTTGTGCATTTATTTTTTTTAAATATAATGAAGACTCTCAAAGGCGTGTAACATTTTGTTTAAATTATAAGGCGTAGTATTACTATGCGAATCTTAACCTGACCTGTAATTTCCAGTGTATGATGTAGAGGTGCGTTGCATGCGTACAACCAGAAGAGGGCGCGTCGTGCTGCGGTGAATTCACTTGACAGTACAGGACATAATCCACAAAAGGCTCATATTTAACGCGTGGTAATTTTTAATGAACCTGTTGCGTCATATTAATATGAAAGGTTTTGCGCAATTATTTTTATACCTTACCTTTGTAGCGCCATTAATTAATCGAGAAAAGCATTTGAAATGTTCGGCCTGAAAATTATTCTGAAATTTGACAGTATTGTTTGCGATACATTTATGTTTCCATGCTACTTCTGTTCAGGTTAAAACCATTTTTCTTTTTTTCGCTGTTTTTTTCAACATCAGTGGGCTTAATTAAAAGGTAAATCCCGAATCGGCCCATATTTACACCTCGTTTTTGGATTCCCACAGACATCAATGAATTAGCAATGGAAAATCGCTTCGGTGCGTCAATGTATGTCTTTAATACATTTTTTAAAAGCTGTATGTTTTTTGCTTAACTTTTAATTTATACAAATATAATTCTTAACATTAAAAACGGAAGGTTTTTAATACATTTCGATCCTTTGCAGCAGCCTACATGCGCTGATTTGTTTGAACTGTGGGTTATAATGTATGGAATATGCGTAGAATCATATCTCCTGATGACAGAAAAGCAGGAGTCAAAGCACACAGACTTCCTGCCGTGGTCAGTAAAAATGACCAAACGACACATTTCAGTTGATGGAAGCATCATATTCGCCCACATAATAAAAATCCCGGTTTTAACCTTTAACGTTTATTTTAAACAGCTTAAATAAAATTAAATGGGTTCAAATAGGAACCGAATGAATGCAAGGTCAAAGTCGGTTCTTGTCGCAGAATATGCCTGTCGTGTACATTGTAGCTAATGCTGGTTTGGTTTTTCAAGGCCACACAATGTATTAAGTAATAAAAAAGTAGAATGTTTATTTAGACAAATGTTTCATATTGTACAACAGTAAATGATACATTGGCTTTAACAAATAACCGCTGAACAGAAATGTAAAGCAAGAAAAAAACAAACATCTGAAGTTCAGGCTATACGGAGTCTTTCATCTATCCTCGCGTGCATGACGAATCGAGAAAAGGACTTGGCCATCGTAACCGATTTATTAATTTGACACTTTCTGGGTTTATCCAAGACAATACTTACTCTGAATTTCTGCCCTTTGCAAATGTAGTTTGGTGTTAAATGGGTCTGAATAAAATCAATACAATCTGGATAATCAAAACATTGCGCGTGCCTCCACGTGTTTTATTGAAGACTTCATTACAAGAAAATGATTTATATACATTGACGTTCTAATCTAAAATGAACAAGACAGAGTTTATAAAAACACCTAGATACATTCTCCTTGTTGAGTTTCCCTTCAGTACTCGTCACGATATTAGTTATGCCATAGTAATTAATACAAAATAGAACACAAACAATGCTGTGTTACAAAGTTTTCACACGTGGTGACAAAACAAATATATTTAAAAATGATATAAAAAAAAAAAATCGAAGAGGTGGTTTATAAAGAAAGCATCTACATCACAGCTCTGTTTGCAAGGGGTTGGTGGCTTTGGCGTCCATAAGCAAGTCACCCAAGAGAGTTGGAGCCATTGTGAGAAGTTTTGCAGACTTTGCTGCTGAAAGGAGTTTGGCCATTGTGGCCCGCTTTGGCAGAGACTCCGTTAACGGTGGAGATATGGGGGAAGCTGGGATGTGAAGACTGGACAGGAGTGCTCGGGCTGGGCAGAGAGGAGGATGTGGATGGGGCGGCAGCTGCAGTCGGACTGTTTGGTTTGTCACTGCTGGAATCACTTTCTATATCAGGCTTTCTGCCACCCGCCATATGTTCCCTCGGGCCGCTCAACTTCATTTTTTTGCAACCAGCCCGAACTCTGTACTTCAATGGCAAGGGCCCGTTCTGGAAAATATCGACACATTACTATCTTTGCAAATGGACTAAAATATAACAGCACAGTTTAATGTGATAAATTCATCCGATTGAATACTCCTACCCTTCTCCATGTGTAGATATAAGCAATATCCATAAGAGTATAATAATCTTTCAAAGGCTCATCTTCATACATAACTTCAATCTGAAAGAAAAATAGCATCTTAACTAAATCTCATCTCAAGTTGACAAATTCTTAAAAAGTGTCACATTTGAGCTTTTACATCAAAAACACAGCCATAAGCCAAGCAAGTTTAGAAAGGAAATTACCTGAAATGTACACGGTATATCCATTTTACTTCTGAGAAATTTTCTGAGGTGCAGTACTGTCATAGCTGCAGGGCATTGCAAGTACCGCTTTACATTCAGCTAGAAAAATTAAATCAGGACAACAATTCTGTAAGTAGTCCACCATAACCTGTTAAAACTGACTTCATGAGATAGATACTAAAATAGTTAATTTCTTTAGAAATGAATTACCTCTTTTGTGGTTTCTTTTTCTTCTCCATCTTTACTGTCAACCCTGATCATTTAAAAAAAAAAAAAATGAAAAACTTAACTACAAAACTTAACTTCACAAGCAACATGAAAGTGATCTCTGATAATGAATAAAATTAGATTACACTGAACTGAACCTACTTGTTCTGATCAAAAAACTCAATGGACAGACTGATGATCTCATCATCAGCAATGATTCTCTTGTCTTCATCTGCCACTTCTCCTCTGTCCTCATTAGAACCATTAGTAGCTGAAGAACAGAGACATAATCACGTCTTCTAGATTGCAAAAAAAACTGTGTGCTTATGAATTAAAATATCACAATTACTATTTTAATATTTTACCATCGACTGGATGCTCTGCATAAAAATCTCTCCTTCGTTTCATCTCATCTGAGTAACAAAAGGCACAATAAATACATCATTTCTGAATTTTTGTAACACGTAAATAAATAAATGTACAAATAAACAATTAAAATGAACCCTTACTTTTAAACAGGCCAGGCACCAGCTTGTAAACAATGTCCTGAAGGGTCTTATCTGACCTGAAATATACAGCCATTTTTAAGGGTATGCAATCTGGGCCTTCTTTAATATAGGCTACATAGAAATGTAAAGCTTTCATGTATTTTCTGGAAGAACAGGCAACATGGATATTAATTAAAGAATAGAAAATAATTAATTAAAACTGGCTAAGGTATTCCCCAGCCATTACCTGATATTGAGGAGAGGTTTTGTTTTATGGACTTGGACATCACAAATTGGACAATATTTGCTGGTCTCAAGATACCTCACAATACACATTTTGCAGACTGTGAAAACAACAGATGGCAAAAAAATGACAAAATAAAGTTTGAACCGGCTGAAATAATAAATAGAGAAAGAAACGCATCAACCGGTAAATAATGAATAATTAATAGAGATTGACAGACTTACATGAATGCAAACATTCGACGATGGTGGTAGCATCAATGAAGTATCCTCCACATAAAACGCACATCAGATGAGGATTTAGCTCCGTTATCTTGATTCTCGTTGTCCGGTGCATTGTCATGAGAGTCGCAAACCTGATATCCAAAAAGACATTCATTAAATGTTTACAATCACAATTAGAAAACAAAATAATGAAGTCAGGTTTGTTGCTAAATGATCGCTTTTAAGCTACCTGAAGCGGACGAAAAAATGCTAAAATACCGTGCTACTCGGATATAAATTCATTACGCCTTCGGTTAAACTCGTTGGCGTTTGGACAGAGCACAAGTTAAAGCGGTTTCTCTTCTCTTCGCGCGGATGCGTACAGGTGAGAGTGAAAGCCAAATGCCCACACGTACAGTTGCTATGACGACGGTTGTAATTGGCATCGTGCCAGTCGAAACGGAACCGCATACCTCAGACCCGCAGATGGTCCGGATCATCACAAATGACCATAAATTCATTCAATTAACGGTAAAACGCCCCCACGTCCCCTCAACAACACTGTTTCTCTCTAAAAAGCACGCGGCTGCCATTTTGATACAGAAAGCCCGTGTCCGAGCGAGTTCGCTCGCATGAGGCTGCGACCTGAGCACCACGCACTATTGTTTAAGAAGAGGCAAGTAGGCTAACGTTAGTATCACCTGTTAAACGCGTCGTACAAGCATAATTTCAGCACGCTTCGTTTCCAAACGTGAAAGAGAAAACAATGTGCTCTTCCCTGCCCTGCCGACGTCTTCAATGAGGAACACCGTCAACGGAAGCTCGAGAGCTCGCATCTGTGATCCCGCTATCTCTCGACTGCGACATCGATAACGTTAGTCCAGCGTGATATTTTTAAATATCAATATCCGGTAACTGCTAATGTTCACCTATAAACCGTTCTCCAAGAAGTGCTCGGAACTCAACACATCACCCTCAAATACAATAAGACTCAACATTTCACACAGACCAAGCTTCACATAGCTGCCCAGTAATTATGAAATATGCTTGTTGGACTTTAAAAAAGAGATATACAGTAAAAAACTTTATGATAGCGAACTTCAAAAATGCAGAACAACGCACTGCATTTCAGTCAGTGATATAAACTATTCAAAACACCCGTAAAAAGTTGCATGTAGCATACTTTACTTTCTTAGATTAATAGGCTGACAACTTGATCAAAGTTAGATTGAATTATTTTACATAGGCTAAGTGGATAGCCGAAACAAACTGTTTCCAGCAGAGGCGGAAAAAAACAGGTGTGCTTGTTTTGAACTGGCTGGCCTAAGAAAAGTCATTTTCCAAGCTTGACCAATAATGCAAACTCATAAGACTAATGTATGCGTTTAGTAATAATATTCAGATATGATCCCTATCTGATAGCGCATTTAACACTCTGGAAACGGAACTGTGAAGAAAGTAGAGTTCAGTTACAGTAAATCTGTATACACTGCGGATAACAGTCATATCTTGATATTCGGGGCTATACTGCGTCTTCCTTTTTTCTTTCCTTGTGATGACTGCAAGCATTTTTTGATTTGACTATCAAACATGCGGTGTGGAAAAACAAAGCCTATGTATAAGATTAATACATAAATCAGTGAGGCACGGGATGGTGTTTGAAAAGGTCAGATGGAAAAAACTAATGTAAATCTGTCCGTAACAGCCATCGCTTTAATGTGGCAAGAAAGTAGGCTATGATTTGGCATTAGACAACTAGGTTCACAACCGGTGTTAGACTATATTTACATTAGATCTAATTTCTTGGATGAAGTTATCAACAATATTTAAGCAATATTTTAATAACAATATTTTAGCTATAGCACATAGCTATTCAGTTAACTTAACAACTGACTGATTAATTTATTATACTAACGAAGAAAAAAAATAGACCTCAAATTTTAGAATTAGGACTTTTGTCGCACGTTGTCCAAATAGGAAAAAAAAAAGGTTCGATTCAGTCTGACGTGTCCTGGTCCAACCCAGTCTCACGGAGGTTGCATGAAAACGACACTGTCTTTGTGTCTGTGTGTGTGTGTGTGTGTGTGTGTGTGTGTTTTAAAGGCTTAACACAAAACACAAACCAGATTACCTTCAGGGACAAATAAACAATTAATGAATAAGCTCGAAAACATAGGTAAAGCAAGCTAGAAGTTAACAGCATCAAAACAATGCTATGGTTTCGTGTGGTGTAGGAGGAGGTCCCCGCAAATACGCGCCTGAATTTAAGTTAATAAAATTAATCCACGATGTTAATACACAGTAAAGTAATTTTTTCCTAAATGTACACACTCTAGACTACCCAACTCTATAAAATAAGAGATCTAATGTTTGATTTTCGAGCGTGGAGAAATGGATGAAAGTGGTCACCCGTTAACACCTGCCCCAACTCGCCTGTTCTTCAGCGCGCGCCGAGTTTTAAGATTAAAAACAACACTTGAAAAGAACATATATATTTCAGTTTTTCAAAAACGACACACTCGTTAACATGAATATTGCGTTAACATATGTGACCCGTTGCGTTTCATTAGAAATGTGCCAAAACTGAAATGAAATTCGTACGTATGAGAAACGCATATTTATATAGCTACAAGAGGGAACATTGTTACTCTCTTGTCTCTTAAGAGAGAAAATAAAAAAAACAAAAGCAACAGAGCTCAAAAGTCTGCTCTTTTGCACATTAAAGCGTACATACCCAGTATATTTCGCGATGGTTTCTTAGCTTTGTTGTGGTAGACAATGAAACTTGAGAGTCGATCAGCAAAAAATGAATGCTACCGAAGCGGCCATCTTGGATTGAGCTGCAGACGCTGTCAATGGCTCTAACGTTTCACCGCCGTGCTCATTGTGGCCTTCTTGCGCAATTGCACATAGGTTAACGCAGCTCTCTCTTCGCCGACACTTTCCGATTTGATGTACAGATAAATCCACAGATTCCGGTCATAGGTGGTACACTCCAGAGGCGTAGTGCTCCTGCACGGCGATCTGAAAACACAGTGCCTGACGGTTCAGTGCAAACTGACACAGTCCCCAAAATGGCTTAGTTCGACCGCCCCACTCCATCACGTGATCTCATTCCTTACGGGTAGCCTGGGAATTAGTAGTGGGGTATATCATCAATAGGGTACCCCTCTGACGGATGTCTTTGTCAAACCTTACCACCCACATCACCACTTCTGAAGAGGAAAATCCCTCGCCAAGCCTCGCAGTTTAGTCGGTTGATTATTAGACAAGTTATACTTGATAAAGAACTTTCAGAAAAGCAGTTTTTCTCTTTATTTTCCCCCCAAAATGGCCAAATGCACAACAAGCAGAAGGGTTATTTTGAAAAGGCTAAGGAAGAATTAGGCTGCATTAAAAATTGGCACAAGTTAGGCAAGCAGAATTAGGCGAGACGCTCTAAATACTTTCTTTATCTTTCAATTGCACGCTGATATTTATATTTTCTTCCCAAGTAAGATATATGCCTAACAAGTTTCCAGAGAATTATGCAATTTATGCAGATAGCCCATTTTACTTCAATGACCGTGCAATGGCTTTAGCTATAAATGTAGCTTATGTTAACAAGCAACAAATCGAAAATAGCTAATTTTTCTACTTCACTTTTGCTCTACGTTTTTAGTCTGTAGGCCTACTTAAAATTTAAAATGATTGTGCTTTCTAGTAACAGGTAACAATCAGTTAGACACTCCGCCTGCACGTCACGATACAGCAGTTGCTTTTATTCACACTCACTTTCTCAGTACAGTGAAGAAGCTTTGGGTAGTGAAATGTTACTCCGTGCACAAATATCTTATAACGATTTGTTTCTGTCATGCCGTAGAAGAGGCAAATATGTATTCTTCACCGCAGTCTTTTGCTCAATATGTAACAATATGTAATATGTATATAAGCTACAGACAAATCACTCTGAACCCTTGTCTCGAGAAACTTATAGCCCCGTTTCACAGACAAGGCTTAAGCTAGTCCCAGACTAAATTGCATGAGCTGTCTCAGTTGAAAATATCTTGCTCTGACATATCTTAAAGCATGTCAATGTCATTGTTCTGTGTTAAGATGCCTGTAATATTTTGTTATAAGGCATTTTTGGAAAAGTTGCTTAAATATCTTGATTTAACTGATGCCTAGTCCTGGCTTAAGCTAAGTCCCGTTTGTGAAACCGGGCCATGGTGTTTCTAAATCAAGCCATCTTTTAGTAAATTAGGGTTATGGCAACTTAATTAACCAGATCGACTTGTATGTATACCCTTTTTTCTCTTTTTCACGTTTTGTGTTTACAAATTCCAGAAACCCTTCACAGTTTAGTTTTTTTGCATTTGCTTTGATAGCGTTTTTATAGTGTAATATGTCACGTTCCCTATAATTGTTCATTGATTAGTAAATAATCAGTGGAACTGTGAGCGCGCGGTTGGTGTGTTTCTCCGTAGCGCTGGACGCTAGTCTCCCCCGTTTAGGGCGCTGCGTTCAGCTGCAAACCACACGCGCAGGCTGCTTGCCATGACGTCAGCTGCTTTAATACAGGCACTTCGGCGAAAACAAAGAAGCTCGGCATGCTGGCGGAAACCCGAGGCACTTTTGCGTTAACCGTACCGGGTTCTGCAAAACCTTAAAGCTTCTTCGGTTACCATCCACCGTACCAATTTCACTCGCAATCCATCGCTACAATAAAAACATGCCATTAAATCTGCGCATGAATCGCTTTGGTCAATGTATACACCAGCTGTAGGCTAATTTAAGAGACTAGTGTTCTTTTCTGGCAAATTTACCGATTATATCTTTCTATACCTATTTCTTTATTCCGACTACAGATGTGACTCATCAAAATGGCCGTATCTCAGTCGCCTGGCGGGTGTTAATGCAGCACGGAATCTAGAGAGAGCCTAATGCCTTCCTCTCCCCGAAAAAACTGTAAAGTTATTGACAACACCATAGCGTCTATGCGTTGTGGAAAACTACTCCGGTGTGAAATAAATTTGTAAAGAATAAATGCTATCCACGTTTTCGTTTTACTCCATTCTTTGCGTGATTAAATGTTGACCCGAATCTTATCGGTACATAAGCATTTAAAAGCACGCGGGCTGCTCTAGACTTGCCTTTATTCGATCATTCTTAAGTTCTTATGAAGACGATTTATTATAACATATATCATTGGCAAATAAAACGAGAAGATCTCTCAAAATGATCATGCTCAGTGACTGCGTTTCCTCTTTTATCTTACCAAATGGGTTAAACTTTAATGACACTATTGATTGTTTACTGATTCCACATAATTGATTTGTGGACTGAATGGGAGCTGGAGGGCCTTAAAGATACAGCCGCTTTGAGTTTGTGTTTAGTTATGCCTTTGATTGTCTAAATCGAATGATTACGATTTCATGAATAAACATGAATATTGTTTCATTATGATATTAAGCTATAAGCACGGAAATGAAACAACGTGTGAAGAAAAAAATATCAGATTAGCCTACGTTAATATTGCTAGTTTAATCGTTCATAGTAATTTATTTACATTTATTGTCGGGAAGTGTATGTTAAGTCAGTGAGCTTGTTTGCACAACACCTCTCTGCGTATCTATTTTTCAGTGTTAAGAATAAATTGTTTTGTTCTTATTTTGTTTTATATAACGCGTGCCTTATCAGCTCAACATGTTTTAATAACTTGCTGCTCCGCTCATGTATAATATTTTTTTTACTGACATTCTGTTTAGAAAGAATGGGCTATAGCCTAATTGACTAGATTTGTTTAATGGGAGTGACTAAATGGGGTGGAAAATTGGAAGGGCAACCTTCCAAGTGCAAATATTAGAAAGTGTAAAAAAATAATTATATTAAAATATATAACTCAAACAAACGCATAAGTAAAACATATATATTTATTCACAAAAGACTTGTAGCCTACTTATATGCTGTAAAAAAAATAATAAAAATAAATTGGAAATCCGACTAATTGTAGGCCTTACTGTTAACAGATCGCCAAAATTAACCACAATGGACTTAGGACAGCAATCTTGTGAAAATACATTTTTAATTTCATATTTATTTAGAGCCGGTAAACTTGGCATTTTGCGCTTTATTGATTTAGGCTACTTAACATTTTAGGCGATGGCAAAAGTTTTCTGTAGTATTTAAATTATTATAGACTATTTTGTATGCATGACTAAATTGCAGCAATATTCCAAGACCTCATTAACTGTATCAAGTGGTTAAACCTCAAGCTGTGGTCACAAAAATTATAATAATTATAAAAAAATATATAATAATAACATGGAACATCCCGTCATAGTCCCAAAGTCTGTGCCGACGGGGCAAGTGTTTAACTAACAAAGATATTTTGTTTCATAATTCTGTTGTAAGTTAAATAAGGCCAACTCGGTTAGACTAGCCATATTTCTATCCGTAACCAAGCCCAACGACGCCCTCATGCATGTGATTCTTCATTTTTTCCAAGTTTTCTCAAAATAATGTCACAGAATTAAACATGTTTGCATAGGCCTTATAACGACTAAATCAAAGCTAACTTAATTAATTAAAAAAATAGAATTATAATATAACCATCACACATAAATTAATAGACATTTTTTTTCAAGACCTGTATTTATGCACCATAGGATAGTAGGCTACCAACGTCCGCAAATGGGTGATATAATTCAATTTGCTTAGGTATAAAATTAATTATTTTGTAGGCCTGCATTTTAACAGTTTAGTTCTCCCTAATTTTACGTATATGACGTTTAGGCTAACTGTGAGCTTTATCGGTCTTGCTATAGCTTAACTAACATCTCAAAGTTTTGACGGTCTAATCTTTCAATATTTAGCCTTCACTCAAATATTTTCACGAATCAAACTTTTTGAAGAAAACCCTTAGGCTATCGTGTAACCACAGTCGTGCTTAATATTGAGACACCACTGGATTGCTCACTCAGACACAGGCCTCGGTTCAATCAGACTGACTTTTATCTGAACTTGCTTGCTGTCAAAAAAACGGGACTAGCCCTGGTTATGTCACCATCTTTTTAGACGGAGAACAGAGACGGTCGATGAAAAGTCTAACTGAAACTGTTTATGTCAATATCTAAAAATTGACCAACGATGAAAGGAGGTTAGGTTAGGTTAAGAGAACGATATAAGGGAGGAATATTTTTTTTCTCTCCAGTCAAAAATAAAAAAACAATCTGTTCTAAATAGCGCATTTCTAGTGATTACATTCCTTTATTTCTTATTTCTTCTTATTATTTTTTATTTTCACAAGAGCTTAAGATAAAAAAGACAAAAGAAAGGCTAAATAATGTAATCAAATGTGGAAAAAGGATGTAACGAGGCCATATCAGCTTAATTCTTTATTAAATTATAAATATATAATATATAAAACTGCCTATCTATCAGGAGACATAATACACATAATATTTGATTTATAGTATTATGAAATATAATCGATACCGCTAAAACGGAGATGCCCGGAGCCTGAAGGTCCCCTGGGGTGTGTATGACGCATCATGTCTCTACCGAAGCTTTCACGCTCATTGGCTCGTTCTGTGGCGGCTGCATGTGAAACGTGTGCAGCCCACGTAGAGCAGGCTGACTGAGCGATGGGCCCGTTTAGAGCCAAGAACGGGAAGATATGCTAAAATCGCCTGAAATCCAATATTGGCCGAATGGGTAGTAGGTAGTAAACCTTATCAAACATATAAAAAGAAGTTTCAGCACTGGCTTTGTCCGAGATCCTTACGTTAGTGTTGTTGTCCGGGCTGATCGTTTTTCAGCCTTTGCCAACATTAGCATGGGACGCAGACCTGGAGCTTTTCGACCTAGTGGAGGAAATTCCCAAAACCTTTTACGAGTTCCTATCGGTTAATCAGGTAAGAATAGTTTGATGTAATTCGCAATTTTGTCTCTGACTCCGTCATTCAAACGCTGGTGTATTAACTTTACGTTAACATATAACGTTAGCAGCGCGCGCCGACCTAGATTTGTCGCAGGGTCATCTCCAGTGCGTTTACAGGGATCGCATTCTTATCAAAGCAACTCGATAAGAGCCATTAGCTGAATAGCTTTTATTAGCCCCACTACTATGTCTCCCGACTCTGCCTCCTACTGAACCTGGACGGCGGTGGACGCCGGCAAAGAAACCTCCCGGCTGTAACTTAGGCCTGCACAACAACACATGACGTGTCATAACTTGAATCATAAATGGATGGTTTACTGTTTTGTTGTAATTTCGCTAGACGGTTGCATATTTCATGCGCCGAAGAGCCCATACTTTTATAATAGTAACGTTACAAGCTATTCGTAAAAACTAGCATTAGCATTTTCTTTCTGCAGCGTCAACCGTTATTCAGCCATATACTATTAATGCATTTTAGAGGAAATGCTAATTCTGTTCTAGGTAGTTTCCAGCTAGTCCAAACTGGTAAACCAGCTACTGTGCTCCTGAAACCATCTTAACCACATTGGTATGATCAGCTGGTCTCCGGTTTGTTCATAGTCCAGAATAGTCTACCAGTTAGTTGCTAGTCTGAAGTTGCGTATTACAGTTGGCAACATTGACAGTATTTTGTTGTTGTTGTAAGAAACTAAAGAGGTGCCATTCGGCGGCATAAGTTGCTGTTATTTCATGTAGCCTGAAATGCCAAAGACAGTCCAAACATACAATCTGTCATTGTTGTAATTTGTAAACAATCACTCTCTGCCGTGAAGTCTCCGAGTCTTCTTGAATTTTTGTAGGTATTGACAATATAATGTTTGGGATGTTTATATTCTCGATTCTGTTTCTAAAAGGATGCATCATCATCTGAGATCAGGAAGGCATATAGAAAGCTCTCTCTTACATTACACCCTGATAAAAACAAAGATGAAGATGCTGAAAACCAGTTTCGACAGGTAGGTGTATTGTTATATTTGAGAAGTTCTCTTTGGGTTAATGTAGATTTGTGTTAATTGTTGCTTCTATTACTCACCTGTTGGATTTCAGTGAGTTATAATCAAAATATCTTCTCTTACTAGTTAGTCGCCATCTACGAAGTCCTCAAGGATGAGGAAAAAAGACAAAGGTATTCCAATGATTTTCTTGTGGATTTTTGTTTGTTTGTTTGTTTTATTTAAACCCTAGACCAGCTGTTCTCAAGCTTTTGACTTGAAGGCCTACACACGCATTACACAATGCTTGTTGTCCAACACATTATTCAAATATGTTTCTACTATAATAATTGTATTCAGTGTGTTTTTGTTTTTTTTAATTAAAAAATAGTTGTATGTTTGTATTTATTATTCTTACACATAATTTGTAGTCATCCTGTGGCATTCTTGAAGTTGCTGAGGCCTTCTGGTTAAGCACCGCTATCCTAGCAGAGCAGGGAAAAGTCCTTAGCAGTTCTTAAATAGTGATGAAATGAGCCTTAATAATTTATTAACATTATGCCCTCGAGTAAGTAACAATGTTTGTACCAGTGTGACTATGACTGGGATCTTTGAACTGAATTTTAACAGCAGTTTCTTATTACACTCACAGATATGATGACATCCTGGTTAATGGGCTTCCAGACTGGAGGCAGCCTGTCTTCTACTATCGACGCGTTAGGAAGATGAGTAATGGAGAGTTGGGCTTCCTCCTCTTCCTCATCCTGACAGTGGGTCACTATGCAGTTATATGGTCCATCTACCTTGAGAAGCAGCTGGTAAGTGCTGAATTGTTGTTGTCTTGTAATGCTAGCTTCTGTATTTCGTCTAGCCAGATTATCAGACAAAAGGCAGAAAGTCTGGACTTCACAGAGGTCTTTGCTGACCAATATGTTGAGCAATCGACCACGGTTTTGCTCTGCATCTTGCTTGGTGGCATTAAAAATATTAAGTCAGTGTCCCTATGATGACATACTTTGTGCAAGTTTACTGCAACTATGGTGCTGTGATCTTCACATACTTCAATTCAGCGTTTAATGAATCCTGATGAGCGTTAATTTTCACAGTTGTAAACATTACAGTTTGGAATCACAGCAGCTTTGTTTAAAACCAGATAGAACACGACACATATTCTGGAAATCCTGTAGAATTCAACTAATTCAGTGACGACTTTGAAAATGCCCGAATGTTTCCCATTTTCTGTGCCATGTGCATTAGACGTTTAGCCAGCGGTTTGTGGCTGAAACAAGCTTTAGTGATACTAAATGTACTTCTGTATTCTCAGTGATTTGTCTTGATTGTTCTCAGGATGAACTTCTGAGCAGGAAGAAGAGGGAGAAGAAAAAGAAGCAAAGCAGTAAGATAACAGATGAGATTAAGTCCTTGGCACAGGACAAAAATGAGAGGTAACCTAATAACCAGGGTTTTTGTAAATTCATGTTTTCCTAAATTGATGCCGTAAAAAGGAGTAAGAAAAAACAGAGATAGAAAGATACTCAAAGCTCATAATGCAAGTATCTATTTAGCCAATATGTGTTTACTTTCAAGTGTTATATTATTAGCGTGTTCCCTAAACAGTTACATTTGAGAGCATTGACATATTGTTGCCTTTAAATTATTTCTTACATTTTCTTTACATGGTTTAAAAAAAAAAGTTGCTGCATAAATCCTGCAGAAACCAGGGATAACACTAGATGCTTTTTTTGGTAAAGATAAAATATAAGAAATGGCTTTGGTACTCAGACTGGCACATCTTTTTTTCTTTCTTTTTTGTAGATCTGACAGGCCACACTGGCATGATATTTTGCCTCTTAAATTAAGCATCTGGTTGTACTATTCAGTGAAGTCTCTCCCTCATATCATACAGGTACCGTTTCACCAGATTTAGTTTTTTAGAGGTGCATTTTCAAAATAAACACCTCAAGGCTAAACTGTAGCCATGAACATATGTTTTATTTTTAGGATGTGAAGCAGTATTATAAAGAGTATAAGGAAATGAAAGTAAAAGAGAAGGAGGAGGCCGAAGCTCTGGCAGAACAGGAAATGCAGCAGAGTAAGAACACGATCAAACACTGTTTTGCATTACACTCTGACCTCTGCACATATAGCCGCAAACATTACTGTGACTAAGTTGTAGCTGTGACCCCTAATAATGCGTGTTGCTGACGGGTTGTGTTCTACAGAAGAAAAACGGCCCAAGGTGAAGAAACCTAAAATGGAGTTTCCAGTCTATGAACCCAATACAAATGCTGCTTTTGTGCCAATTTATGATCAGGGAACATCTATTGAAGATATTGAGGATCAGATGGATGACTGGTTAGAAGACAAAAAACAGCAGAAGAAGAAAGTAAGTGTGTTTGTCTCTGCTCTAAGGATGTTGATTTGAATTGAAAGTATTGAATTAACCAATGGCTGGTGATGATTGTAGGCTCATGAGTGGACGGAAGAGGACCTCAGCCAACTCTCCCGCTGCATGGCCAAGTTTCCTGGTGGAACTCCAGGCCGGTGGGAGAAGATCGCTCATGAGTTAGGCAGATCAGTGACTGAGGTAAATCTGTTAGTACAGACAAGTGATGCGCGGGTTGACCCGAAATGAGCGGGTGCCCGTGGTCACCCGTGGTTACGAGTCATCCAAAAATATTTTTAATGATATTCGGGTTGCGGTCGGTCGGGTCGTTTGAAATAAAGATGCCAATTAAACCTTTGTAATTTATATAGTACTAGACACTATTTTCTATGAAATACATAGGCATACACTTTATTGGATAAATTAGTGGCGCGAAGATGAAAGGTAAAGACTGGGGAGTAGAAGCTCCGCAAATATACAAATAGAAAGAGCAAAGTGTGGGAGACATTTGATGAAATAATGAAAGATGATGACCAAAGTGCTGGCTTTGTCATGTGTAGGCTACCTTTTGAATGTTGAGTGTTATTAACTGTTTACTGTTGAATAAAAGCTGACGTAAATGTCAGTTTTATGTATTTTCTCAGAAAAGGTGGTATTTTTGTTGTCAATTTGTCTGGGGAGAGACGCACACTTCAATTAGACTGGATAAACACATACAGCATCTTAATGAAACGAAATAAATGAATACATCAAGCCTTTATTACATATTACCTTTATTAATGCTATATCAACATTCAGAAAAAGAACAGTTTGCACTCCTAAGGGCTTTCACACTTTTCCAAAAGTGGGCTTTTTCTCAGTTGACCTGCTGATGAATTCTTCAAGAAAGGTCGAAACATAAACATCGCATCCATCAGTAATATGCTATCAGTAAAGCTCAAATGGAAAATGATGGGTCGCCTCAAGAACTGCCTGCTCTCGCCGCGCACACCACAAGCTCTGAGCGCAGCACGTCAGCGAGCGCACCATTTGAAAAAAATGCAGGTCGGGTACCATATTTTCTCTCTTTTTTTTTTGTGCCGTCCCAGTTGCGGGCGGGTTAGTTGACACACTGACCCGCGCATCACGGGTACAGACTAGTAATTAGTGCTGCACGATTAATCATATTGCAATCGCGATGTCGGCCTGTGCAATTAAATTATATAAACAAATGCATTCGTGGACGTAACAAGACATTCATTCTTGCCTCACACCGGACGCCAATGAAGCGTTAAGCGCGAGTTATTTACATGTGAAGTCAATGCAAAGACGCAATTGGACATCCTGCAGCACAAATTAAGTGGTGCGTGAAACACGCCGGTTTTACACTGCACGCAAAAGCAGCGCGGAAGTGGAGCGTATGCAGAGCAGGAGCAGTGTGAGTGTGAAATCGGTGTAAACACGAAATGTTCAAGCGTCGAACTACACGCGAATAGATATATTCGCCCAAGTCACTTCAGGTGTAAACGCACTTTTAACAAAGAGGGATTCGAGAAAATGATTGTCACACTGGACAGGGATACCTAAAGAAATATATCAAGTATATGTTACATCCTGCTAAAATGTTTTAGGACAACATGAATTAAATAAAAAATTTAAAATGGGTATTTGTTTTATTTATCTTTACTTTTGACCTTTTAATTTTATTTTTAAGTTAATGTAATTTAATTAATTGATGCTAAGATGTTACTGTTATTTAATTTTGTACAATTTAGTTTTAATTTGAAAACATTGTTCATTTCTAGTTGTAGCTAGATTGCACTGTATACTGTAACTTTAGTTGAGAAATACTGATTTCAGCATTATTAGTAATCTGTGTTTGAATTTTACTTGATAACAAGCAAGGTGAGTCAAACCACTTATATATCGTATAGCAATCGCAATTTTGACCTTAATAATAATGGCAATGTGACATTTTTCCCAAATCGTGCAGCTTACAATAACAGAAATTTCCATTTAAAGGGGGCATGAAATGGATTTTTTATTTTAATATGTTCCTTGAGGTTTACTTCAAATGTTTATAAAGTTGTTGGCACAAAAGGAGAAAAAAACTAAGTGAGCGAAGTCATTATTTTCAACCCTCAGAACTAGTTCAGCTTGGTTCTTTGTGAACTCTCAATGACATGGTGCCTCGTTTACAAAAAAACATGCTCCGATCTATCCGACACGATCCGGGGTGCCATTAAAAATAAGCTATTCACATGTTCCTTATGCTGGGATCCTTCTGATATCTGTACAAAAAAAACGAGCTGTTTAAAACCAAAGCCAATCTTCTTCCTCTCCATTTGTCCTGACGTGTGTGGACTGTGTTAGAAAGTAAACATGCATCCATATTGAAAAAAAAGAAAGCTGCAGTAATCGTTTTTTAGGGGAATTCATGGTAAAAATCTCATTCCAGAGGGGTAAAATATTTTTTGGCAGGGTTCCTCTGATAAACTTCGAATTCCAGGGGCTAAACATCACGTAATTAGGTTTAAAAGTTCGGGTTCAGAAGTAATTTAAATGAGCAAGAATCGATTAAATTGATTTAAAAATCATTTCTATTTAAAATTTGTCCAAAATGTGTCCTTTGTTCATCAAAGAATTCTGGAAGAAAAAAGTTTTTGTGTATGTATGTGGAATGCATGTTTTTCTTGAGCTACACAGCTGCATTTTAGTAATGGCTGCTAAAAAATACAGCTGTGCCATCACCGGAATAAAATAAATTATATTTTATTGAATTTAACAGTTATTTTAAATTGTAATAATATTTACTTTTTTTTTTTTTTTCTTTAAAGATCTGGGGCCTGTTCCATAAAACAAGTTCACCAAATAAGTCAGGTTTATTTCAGTTAGTCTGACTTATTGCCAGTTCATTTGGTTAAAAATAAGTCGGAATATCTGCCAAAAGCCTGGCTTATTTGGTAAACTTGTTTTATGGAACAGGCCCTTGGTAGATCAATGTGTGTGAATGTAGCATTGTAACCAAAAGTTTTTTTGGTATACCATCACAGGTGATCGCAAAGGTGAAGCAAGTCAAAGATTGTGTCACCAATACATCAGGTAAACTATCAAATGTTTTGAATCTAAGTCCACCCATAGTGTGTCACCTATTGTGACCTATTATCATGCAAATCTTTCACACTTTGCATACTTGTCTTTATTTCCAGGGTTGGTGAAGCTTTCTGATCTGAAGGGTGGTGCAGTGATGGGAAAGAGCTCCAGAGCCGTCGCAGTGCCCGACAGTCTGATGACCCAGCGAGAGGAGCCCTTCGAGCAGCAGCCGGAGGATTCCACAGAGCCTGCTGGGACAGAAGACTCTGAGAACAAAGCGCTCCGAAGACGGACGAAAAAGTCTGTGTCCGGGAGCGCCGGAGCAGCGGAGGAGAAGGTGAAAGGACGCAGACAAAGAGACTTTGACCCCACAGCTGTAGATGACGACAGTGATGATGAGAAGAAACCATTAGCCTCCAAAGAAAAACCCAGTGCTGCTGAAGATGTCTGGACACAGAACCAGCAGAAGCTCTTGGAGCTGGCCTTACAGCAATACCCACGGGGCACCACTGAACGCTGGGACAAGATTGCTAAGGTGGTGCCTGGAAAAACCAAGGTGAGCACCAACATTCTCACTGACAATTATAGGATTTTTTTAAAATTGACATCTAACTGCATATAAAAGCTGGATTTCATATTCTTTAATGAGCTGATTCTCTTTAACCTATTTAGGAGGAGTGCATGTCCCGTTATAAACTGTTGGCGGAGCTGATTCAGAAACGGAAACAGGCCAAGAGCTGACTCCTGTCTTCATTATTTCACCGAACCCCTCACCTGCTTGTTATGTGCCTTAATGCAACCCTATGTCCTGTTGTCAGATTATGTGCCATGTTCAGTCTGAATAGTCAGCATTAATCATTGGAGAGATCCACACTGCACATTTAAAGGTTTTATTTATTTTAAAATTTGTTTCAGATTGTAGACTTTTTTTTTTTTTTTGGTTTGTTTCTCTATGCAACCAGACAGTTTGAGGAGCAGAAGAGATGCATTAAACTTTTTTCCCCCGTGGTTTTGAAACATTGTTTTTCAGAAGCACATAGTGTTAGGCTATAATGTTTTGGTCATATGTTCCAACATAAAGTATTTGCATACAATGTAATGAGTCCTGGTCTCTCTTGTGGTCATTACTTGATTTTGGGTTTTTTTTTTGTCAAAAATCTTTAAGCTGTTTTGTGCTGCCTGTATACAGTAAACACATTTTGATATCTCTAGTTCTTAGTAAAGTTGAAAGTTCATCATTTTATTTCAAGATTCAACATTGCCAAACACCAATATTTTGAATCAGGCTTTCTCAAACAACTATGTATAAGTGGAATTACTTTGTTTATAATTTAAACTGATAAAAGTATTAAAATTTTAAGTACATTTTATTTGCAGCAGCTTCCTAAATAGACACGGTGTGATGTTTCTAAGGCAAATTTCCACAATGCATTACTTAAGAGTCTTAAGGTAATAAAACGGAGTAGGAAGGTGAGATCACAGGATGGAGAATAAATAAACCCCATTAGAAAAGGTCAAGAGTTAATTGAATTTATTGTTTTCAAATAATTTTAAGTAAACTTTAATTATGGGAATTGATAGTGCAATTTAATAGTTACACTTTCTTGTTATTACCAGTCTCGGTGATAATGACGTATGACGTAATGACGTTTTTTTTTAAAATTATTATTATGCATCTGTTGTAGACTTAATTATTTGAGAATAGGTATACTTCTACCTGCTGAAGTCAGATTGAGTCATAAACACACAAAATATAAGATGTCTGCTCCCCTCATGTGGCTGTGAGAAGAAATGCAGCCACTTTACTCCAGCCACTAATTGTTCAGCCTTTTTGTTTTTGCACAATTGTTTTCCCAACCTGACTGAGCACAATTTCACTTCTGTTCCAACCTCTGAATGTCACAAATATATGGCTTCCAATCACACAGCTATATGTGACATAACTGATTTAAGGTCCGAGTATTAATGTCATTGACTGAAGTAAAAACTAATGTTGATAATCTACCGGGAAATACTTGAAACACATAAACAGGTGAAAGAGACGTTTAGATTAATAAAATATTGCATTATAATGTTTAATCTATTAGATATTTATTTCAGATGTTAAAGTGTGATCCTAACCCTGAAATGACGGTCCAGATATTGTCAATATCTTTAACCCTACAAAGCCTATCAGATTTGATACATTCATTTCTAATGGCTCTAAAATACTTATGTTTAAAACTTTGCTGAAAAAACTTCTGCATACAATCCATATAATATTCATACTTTTTAGCAAGTAAAAATCATTTCACTATAATTCTAAAAACAAACAAAAAAAATCTTCAGGGGCCGGTTGCATAAACATAGCCAGTGTCTTAAGACTGTGTCTTAACAGTGTGTCTAAGAATTAGACTGACCAACTAAAGTCAGTGTGGAAAGACTGTTGCATAAAATAAGTCTATGGTTGTTTTTAGTTAGACAGTCTTATTCGCACTGCATTGTAGGGAAAAGTAGTTTTCCATTCCGTTGCAGAAAATATTTGCATATTGGAGGAATATAATGCTGCCAAATCGATTTTAATGAACAAATTTAGCAACTACAATTCAAACAATAAAAAACATAAGGCTTGGGCCACAATTACAGATAAAAAAGTAAATAGTAAATAGGCTTCAGCTGCTCCTCTAAGTCAAATGCTAATTGTTGAATTGCATGTCTTGGAAATCTCAATTTTTCAAACAGTTTCTTTTCAGAAAGGACCTCCAGTGTATTTGAAACGTCTTTGAAAACCCTTTCTCTTCTTATTGCACGTTCATAAAACCCAAGATTAAAATTTGCCATGGCACAAGACAAACAAAGGTCTGGCCACTTTTCTGAATCTGGCACAGTTGACTGTTGGTTTCCATGGCAACATAGATTGTAAGGAAAAGTTAGGCATGGGGTAATCAGGCTTACTTTTTAGTCTTAAATTAGACCAGTCTAAGATTTTATGCAACTGGCTTACAAAGTTAAGACCAGTCTTAAAGAAAACATATACCCCCAGTTACACAGACAAGGCTTAAGCTAGTCCCAGACTAAATTGCATGTTTGAGCTGTCTCAGATAAAAATATCTTGCTCTGACATATCTTCATTGTCATTGTTCTGTGTTAAGATGCACACCTGTAACATTTTGTATAAGGCATTTTTGCAAAAGTTGCTTAAATAGCTTAATTTAACTAATGCCTAGTCCTGGCTTAAGCTACAGTTAGCCCCATTTGTGGAACTGGGCCTTAGACGACTTACTTGTAAGGCTGGTCTAAAAACGTTTTATGCAACCGGCCTGAGGTCGTACTACATATTGCTAGTTATAATAAAGAAGGGTAAAACTTTATAATAACTACACACTATGAATAATTAATTAAGCATTAGTACATAGTCAGTTCATCCTTTGTAAAGCATTGTTCCTGCATTAATAGTCATTAGTAAGCAGTTTATAAATACAGATATAAATGCCTTGTTCTAGTTTTATAAGCATATCTAAATGTACAGTATGTACCATATGTAATTGTTCAAAGGAGATTTAAATGGTCAGTTATCTTCCCAAAAGAGAGAATAAACAAACTACACAGAGGGATACAGTACTATTAATTTCAAGATGCAAAAAAAAAAAAAAAAGTTTTCTATAAAACTGAAGATTTGTTTTTTATTTATCAAGTGTACAGTTGTACAACTATTATAATGTGTCTAAATAATAAGATTTATTAATGTCAATTTAAATAACTTATTCATCATTTACTTAGACTTTCTAAATGGTCTTATTAAACACTGACCGAAATAACTGGTTTGTAAATAACGTAATAATTAAAAAAAGATAAACTAGTCATTAATAAAGCATTAAAATATGATTATTAAATATTATTTAAATGCTCAAGAACAAGGCATTTATAGATGCACTTGTAAACTGTTTACTAATGTATAATAATATTGGAACAATGGTTTATAAAGGATTAAACAAATGTTTACTAATGCTTAATTAATCATTCATAATGTGTAGTTATTATAAAGTGCTACCAAAAGGGGTCATTTATAGGCAACATTATACAAACTATTAGAATTACTTCTTACACTTTTGCAGTATAAATAACAGTAACCGCATTACATATTTAATTGTTGGGCCTCTAAATAAATGTAGAGGTGTTTAAATCTAAAATTACTTTGTGAGCCATACAAGACTGGGGGCTGTTCCATAAAACAAGATTAGAGTATTATTTCAGTTAGTCTGACTTATTGCCAGTTCATATGGTTTAAAATAAGTCGGACTATCTGCCATACGCCTGGCTTATTTGGTAAACTTGTTTTATGGAACAGGCCCCTGTAATAAATATGATACATAATCTATTTAAATTTAATAATTATGTAAATTTAAGTTAATTCCAGTCCAGAAAAAGGCAGGTGGTGTTGTTGTCCAGCAGATGGCTCTCTTTACTCTCTTATTCTTACGCAACAGAGCATCTTTTGTAACGTAAACAAGTTAGAAGACCCCTCCTCTCCATAATGGCAGAAAAAGTTGTTTAAAAGTCCTGGACGTAATTCAGACGAAAGGAAAGGCGATATAACTTTCTGCGCAAAACAATTATGTTATTTAAGAGTTTCTACTAGCACACAAGCTAACATTGCTAACTCCTTGTGCTAGCGCAATTTCAACAATATAACGTTAACAATATCGATAGTTTATATTTTTTTTTAAATGTCTCTCCTGAAGGACCACAGTACCGTGCGTATTTTGCTCATTGTTCTTTCTCAGTTTGCTTACGTTGCTGCTTTGATTATCAACGCTCTCGCGGGACCAGGAAAAGGTGCGTACCACCTTCATTTATATACAGATGTATGTGTCACACAACTAATTTCACGTTGGCTTTTAAGGTCCATTTCAGCGCAGCACTGGAAATACATCTGACAGGTATCAGACAGAGATCACTCCTGCTGGATGGACCTTCTCTATTTGGGGGGTCATCTATTCCTGGCTCTTCCTGATGAACGCATATATCCTGACCTGGCTCTGTCGAGGGTACTTCAAACCACACACACAGACACACTCCACTCATGTGTACACTTACTTACGATGTTTGAAAGCCATTCATTGTAGTTTGAATTATTGGCTGTCAGATTGTACTCCAGCCCAGCAATCCTGCCCTCGGAATTCTTTCTCTCATGGATCACCAACATGATTCTGAACAGTACCTGGCTGGTCTTGTGGGATAGAGAGTAAGTTGTGGGCAGCCAACATATTTTGTGGCGTAATCATAATTTAGCACGGTGCTTTGCCTGTTGTTATGTGTAACGTCTGTCTCAGGAGGCCACGTGTTTGTCTCTTATTGATTCAGATTGATGATTCCTGCACTGATTGTTCTTGCCCTGATTGCTTTCACCAACTACCTGATGATCTTCTTCTCTTGTCTTGGTCTACAAGATCATGGATCTTGGCTTGAACAGCAACATCCAAAAGACCTTTTGTGCATCATAGTGTTGGTATGCATAGAACATCATTTTGGAATCACTTTGACAAGATGCAGACTACTAATAATTATTTAGGTTGTATTTATTTATTTATTATTTTGAAAGAAATGAGCCTTGAACCTGAACATTATCTCATATGTATTTTGGTATTTAAACGCACTGTATGACCGTGTCAAATGTGTACCTCAGGTTCAAAATGGCATTGCCACCTATGCAACATGGACAACTATTGCCACACTGCTCAACTTTACCATTGTGTTGGACCTGGCATCAGTTTCTCCAACACATGCTGCCACTGCTTCTTTATGCATACTTCTGTTGGAAGTAATTATATGGTAATCCTCATTTGTTTTCTTTTATAGTCTTGTGATATGGCTCAGTGACATTTTCTGTGTAGATCTGCTTCCAAAAAAAAAAAAAAAATTCTAAATATTATATCAGTCAAAACTGATAGAATAATGAAAATTACTAATTAATTTTATCATTTTGACTTTTATTATTATTTCTAAGAAAACAGAACATGTAAAGAAAATGCAATTAAAAACATAATACTGGAAAAAATGTCATGACCATGTGTCAAATCAAATAATTTATATAAGTTATAAAACCTTGACACACAGTCTTTACATAATTTCCAGTTTTGTTTGTTTGTTCAGAAATACAGTTTATAAAGCGATGTACTTCTACATTAATTATTTAATTTCTACACTTATTAATTAATTTATTTTTAATATTGAAAGGATTTTTAATTCAAATCTGATACAATAATAAACTTTAGAAATAAAATTCTTGACAACCATGTTAAGGAGTTTGGCATTTTGGCTTTTATTATTATTATTTCTATAAGAAAACAAAAGGATTAAAGAAAATAAAATAAAAAACCTTAAACTGGAAATGATGTCATGAACATGTGTCAAAATGATCAAATAATTTGAACAATTTATGACAAGGCAAGTTCAGCTGCCATACGGTGTGACTCTCTAGAAACTTGAAAAATACATGAATTTTGTAAAAAAAAAAAAAGAAGAAGCTGAAAATAGATTTAAAATAGATTAAAAATAATTATGAAGATGTGTATACAAATGTATGGTTAGGTTAAGAATAATATATTCTTACTGTTTATTTATTGGTTACCACGCAGGGCATTTTTAGAGAAATCTTTCTTGAAAATGGTATAAACCTAAATCATTTGAAATGTTTTGATTGACTCATATTTAAGATAAATGTTCTTCTACAGGTTTACAGTTGAAAACTTTCTAATAGAGAAGCATGTCCGTTACATCCTGACCATTTACCCTGTGATTATCTATGCTCTTACTGGAAGCCTAAGCAAGCATTACATCGCAGCAGGACCTGGCCGGAACGCCATCTTTTCAAGTTAGTCAATGATAAACACATCCATGTCTTTTTGGTTAACTATAAACAAAGCACAAACTCATAGAGGTGTCACATATTAAGGCTGCATTTTGCTCAGTGTTGTGTTTTTATCTTCTACAGTGGTGCTCCTGGTGTTGGCCTGTATTGTGTTAGTGGTGCGTGTGGGGCTGGTGGTTTGGAGACACAGGACTCGGCCTCTCTCCCGCGAAGTAAGTCCTGGGGTCCTGATGTCACCAAACAGCAGCACTGATAAATAACCATACATCATAAACACTCACGAAAACTTCAAAGATGAACGGCAACCTGTGTGAATGTGTTTCAGCTGGAACAGATGTCTTTTTCAAAGTTTTATGAAAAATATGCATGAAACGGTATACGGTTACAACATTATATCTGCTCTGAGCCAGACCATATCCAAGATATTAAAGCAATAGTTCCCCCAAAACTGGAAAATGAAAGATATTTTGAAGCAAAAGATTCAAAGATTTGGAAGTACTCGAGGGTGAGTAAATGATGACAGAATTTTTATTTTTGGGTGAACTATTCCTTTAATTGTGTCAGTTTTGTTCTATATTACTCTACCATTCTAACATTGAAATAAAAGTCTGCATTTATTTGCATTTAATTAATTTTATGAAACACTATTGTGCACAACAGCTTTTTATTTTATTTGAATATATTTTATAACGTAATTGAGTGTATGCATTTATGTACAGTAACTTGCGACCAAAAATATCAGTATTATACCTGACAGTATATCAATTTAACCTTTATACATGCCTGTGTGAATTAACACTAGTATTTCATATATTTAGCAATCCAAAGCAAAATACATAAGGAAGCAATTTATTACAGTATCAAAAGCAGTATATCATACAAGAACCAACAATAATCATAATACAATGTTTCAAGACTAAGTAAACACAAAAAGATGAATAAAATGCTGGGAGTTTGTACTTTTTTGTTTTTTTATTTTGCTTTAAGGTATAACATTTATAAAAAGCTCATATATGAATGTTTAATAAAAATACCTGAAATGCATCAATTGTCGTTGTTAATGATCGCTGAAAAAAGTAACATAGATGTTGTATGGTACACACTAGAATGAATGAATCGTGAGAAACGGCTCTTGTGTATGTTTAGTGCAAGGGCTCTGGAAACCACCTTGGTGTTGATTGCAAGCCTCTGAAACCATTGGTCTTTCAACAGTGATTACTGAGACATTCAGGGTTGTGACTGGTGAATATAAACGCTTTGATCATGGCTCTTCTTGTACATTTACTTTGGTGTGGATGTGAACTGAAGCATCTTGTCATGCATGTTGTTGCCCTTTGGAATGTGTGTGTCTCCTGGCAGCAGCTGCAGCAGGCTTGACCCTGTGTACTTTGGCTTGCTCACTACAGGATGAATTACTTATGAGAAACTAAAAGACAAATAAAGGACATTTTTTCCTCCCAGGAGATTAACATCCCCTCCATTTCAGACTCGCTTACCCTGCGCTAGTATGTTAAGAATCTTTTCTTTGTCCTGTTTAAACGATTCATATGTTATGTTTTAGACTAACGGGTATTGAATTTAAAGACAAAATTATGCATTATACTGACTACTTAAAGGGTTAGCTCACCCCAAAATGAAAATTCTGTCAATAATTTCTCACCCTTGTGTCGTTCCAAACTTATAAGACCTTCGTTCATAAAATCAGAACATAAAATTAAGATATTTTTGATGAAATTAGAGAGCTATCTTTCCCTCCATAAACGGCAATACAACTATTCCCAAGTCCAGTAAATACATTGGTAAAACAGGATGTGACATCAGTGGCCAACTACATGCTACAAGAATACTTTTTTGCGCAAAGAAAAAACAATTGAGTGAATAATTTTTTTTTCTTTCCACAAAAAAAGTATTCTCGTATTGTCGCAAAACTAAAGTTGAGCCATTGATGTCACATCCTGTTCTCTGGATCTGAAATCATTTCAGTTGTATTGCTGTCTGTGGAGGGTCAGATGACTCTGATTTAATCCAAAATATCTTCATTTGTGTTCCAAAGTTGAACAATGGTATTATGTGGATTGGAACGACATGAGGGTAATTAATTGAATTTGAATATGTTTTAATCATGGCTGAGAGGACCTCATATGAACCACAGGCAATCTCCATGACAATAGTTTATACAAGTGCATGACAAAGATGAGATGACTGATTGCATCTCATGTTTCTCTAGAAATTATTTCTAGACTGATTTAGAACTGCCTTGTCCATATAATTCCATTATTGCAATACAGTAGCTAATTTTGACTCAAGCTGTTGTAGAATTTCTTATGATTAAAATAGTTGTGAAGACTGAAATGGTGATGGGTTACAGGGGGGACATGTTCCCCCCCAAAGTCATAATGAAAAAAAGTGCATTGTCTATTGTGAAAAATACACGTACTTATACCTAAAAACTTATTGTGTAAGTGGAAATACAAACGCAAAAAAAAGCATTTCAAAATAGCTCCCCCTCCCCTTCCTCACAGTGGTTTGGCCCACTGCCTACTATTCCAGTTCATCTCACCTACGCTAACACCTGCAAGTCAGGTATGTGACTTCATCTCTGTACATAAGTAGTTGTTGAACTCCAGTAAGTAGGGAATTTTATTCACTTTAAATAAAGCGATTCTCTTTAATGTAGTTGATGCTGATTCGTTAATAAATTAGTTGTGGCAAAAATGCTGATTATGCTATGTTAGCGATTAAAACGTTACTTATCTATTTAACGTTAGCTTCTTTGCAATAGCTTGTTGCATAGTGCACTGCAACTAACACGCCAAAGCCGTTTCCCATGCATTATTATATTTGTGGCGACTTGGCATAATGTTAACATTAACGGCAGACATCCCAAGTCTCCCGGAAGATCCAGGAGTCTCCCGTATAATGATATGGCTCTCTGATGCCCGCAAATTGTATAAAATACCCCAGAATTTAGACCAAACGGGCAAGCGCGTGCACGCGTGACATTAATGTCTGCATGGTGCATCTTAAAATGCGCGCATAAAACGGCGTGAAGGAGAGGGAGTGGGAGAGAGACTGTGCGTGCATGTGAACTGTGTGTGTGGCTGTTCATAGCGCGTGCTAGACAGAGAACTTCCTGATTGGTTCATTAAGAAAAATTTGCCAATCAGCTTTGAGTGTGGGCGGGCTTTTATTTATTTTCTTCTTAGTTATCAGTTCAGCGCAGCTTACGAGATCGTCGTGGCAGAGAGAGGGTGTGTGACTCGACTGTAAACAACATAACAAACATCGCAATAGTTTTGAAGAAAAAGTCTGCCTTTTCATTAAACCAGAGAAAAGCGTATAACTTAAAATAACCAAGATGCAGTCTCCATGCTACAATAATGATAGCAGCAAGGTTTTCCAGACTTAAGATAATATGACTATAATATTTGTATCCCCTCCCAAACGGACTTAGATGTACACTAGGTGAGATTTAATATAATCATTGTGTTGTATGTAAGCCCACTACAAAGCGTTAGCACTTAAAACCATACAGATGTTAAGAAAAAGAAATGTTATGATTAATTCAAATATTTCCTTCACATCTGTCAACAAGTTTTTTTTAACATTTTACAAATTTTTACACAAATATATATCATATTGAGTCCTCGCATATTTAAAGGTGCCATAAAATGGAAAACTGAATTTACCTTGGCATGGTTGAATAATAACAGTTCAGTACATGGACATAAC
>JAUMHG010000034.1:7517381-7529245 GCA_032359395.1 Enteromius anoplus
CAACAGGTTGTTCTACAAAATCAGCATTGTAACTGACAAGGATGAAAGTTATATTTCTTTCTCATTTGTTTATTTTCCATATTTGTTAAGGACTTTTCATTTGAAACTGCTTGTTAAGAGTTGTTTTAAGTGTATACTAGCACATTAACCTTTCAATATAGCTTGCTCGCTTGTAAAACCACTTTCTTCGACGTTGACAAAGTCCTCGTCTTGACATCTGTCCCTTTTCCAATTTGCAATTATTTCTATCAACTTTGTTTCTAAGTGATAAACCAAAAATATCAAGGTGATGTCCATGACCCAGACAGTGAACAAGAAGTAGCGATACCATTCCCCAAACGTGTCTTGAAAATAAAATAAAAAACAATGACAAATGTGGATAAAAATATGTGAAGTACAGTATTGATTGATATTAAAATGATTTGAACATGACATCAGATAATAACACACCAAGGCACAAAAAGCAGAGAAAATAAATGCGCTTCTTACCAGATATCTCATTTGCTGTCATATCTTCTCAGAGTAAAACTGGAACATTAAAACACACACATATATAAAATTACACATACTTGCAAATTCACATAAATATGTTAAATAAAAAAATACAAATGTTACCTTATAGCCTACTCAATAGTACTAACCAGACTCATTCAACAGCAACAATGAAGTCTTGTTTTGTACTAATCTAAAAATAGTGCTGAAAGACACTTCCTCTGTGGTCGACTGAAGTGATGAGTTCTCAATTTAATGTAGGAAGTAAGATGTGTTGCTGCTCGGTTGGCATTGCAGTGTGTTGAATTGTTGTCAGCTGGATGTGTAGCACTATTACTCATTGTTAACTGTAAAACAATTGCTGTAAAATGCATACAGTTCTCTACATTCAAATAAAGCACTTGATAGTAAACCTCTTTGTTTCTGTAAAAGATTCTCACACTTTTGGCTGAGCGACAATTTGACAAACGAGTACCAAGCATTAAACCTACTGTTCGAATACCAAAGACTCTGCAAGTCGTGGCATGTGTAGGGAATCGTGTGCCAGTGTGTTTTGGGAAAATTCACAAAATACAATTAACTCACATATTTGAATAGTCAAGAACAAGATGGTTGTCAATAATTCTGAAATGAGATTTCACTGGTCATGACATTTACCACGGCCTGCAAGCAAATCATTGACATCCTCCGCTTAAATAACTTCTACTGCTCAGTTGTGACTGATTATTACACCTTCAGCCTAAAACAAGAGAGCATTTCAGTTTGATCTTGTTCCTGGTCTTTCGCGATCATTCAAATAATGGAGGAAAACTATTAAAAGGCCTCTATAGGAACAGCTGACAGAGCATCACGCACAAATATATCTTCTATAATCTAGACAATCCCCCTATCAGCACGTCAACCATTAGAAAAGCTGTTTTGCAATCTATACAAATTATCTGTTTCCACGTTCCCCACATCGCACCACTGTATTTCCCATTAAAGTAAAAGCCTCCACATGCATAGCATCACAGATGATTCCAGTTTCAATCAATATAATCAATTTGTCCAAAGTATTTAACATGCAGGAACTAATACACTTAAATAAGGAACAGCTGCAGATAGTATTCTAAGTGTCTGGCTCACCTCAGTGAAAATAGCAGTCTTTCCTTCTGGTGAATAGTTAAATCATTTTAATCAGTTGGATGTGCAAATGTTTTTTTTTTTTTGAGACAGGTTGTGAATTTTCCCAAAATACACTGGCACACGAGTCCTTACACAAGCCACGACTTGTGCAGAGTCTTTGGTATTCAGACAGCAGGTTTAATTATTGCTCAGCCAAACACACAAACCTCTGCAATGCAAAAACCTCTGTTCATGCAATCCACCATAAAGCTTCACACACTGCTGTTTATGTGAAAAAACAAAAGCAAAAAAAAAAAAGGGAGTATTAAGAATTATCTGTAGAGCTAATAAGACTTTAGCAGCAGTGCTTTGCTGCAATTTGCTTCCTTTTAAGGACAAAAAAAAGCCAACGACTATTACCATCATCCACCATTGCTTTTTGTTCCTTCCAGGTAATGTGCAAACTGATCGCTAACCAGATTTCATGCTGACTTGCTCTCGGGTAAATTGAGTCAGCAGGTCCACCTTAGTGTCTGTCTGTGGCCCTGTTACATTTGGAGAATTGATCTGACCAAACGCTTATGAATCACTACCCCCTTTTCTGCCCAAAGCATCAACCCTCTATGATTTAATTAGCTTTTACACCTGCACCTCTGGGATTTAACCTTGCCTAGTGGGTATTTTTATTGGAGAGACAGCTTTCAGATGAATGAAATGCATACTGTATATAAACTCTAGTCCTATTGCAAATACGTGCCCCTACATACATTTATATAACCCCATAATTATGTACGCCGCAGTTTCAAAGTGAAAGTGTGTAGAGAGTGGCGCTAAAGCACACGTTTAATATGTAACTGTGGCACGTTTGTATTATGTTGGTACAGGTACATATTGCAAGGTTTCTATAATGCCGCTTGAGACGCGTTTTGTGGCTGTTCAGAATACAAATATCCAGTGAGTGTTGTTAAAGATTAATGCTATATCGGAAACTGTATATGTGACATCAAGTAGTCGTTCAAAAATATCAGTTTTCAAATCGTGCTGGATGTTAAAAATCCCACCAGGCACTGGACGTCCATATAACGTCAGATTGACGCTGGACAGACGTTGCATTTTGGTTGAAAATTAATATCGGGTTGACGTCAGTATTTGACGTTGACTCAACGTTGGATTTTGGTTTCACAACCTAAAAACAAAAAAAATCAACGTCAGGTGACGTCAGTATCGGAAGTCAATTTAACATTGTTATTAGACTTTGAATTTGCGTTGAAATTTGGTCACCTGACGTCGCAACCAAAATTGAACCGAATATCAACGTCTTATGACGTGTGCTGGGATGTTTTAAAGTTGCATCTTACCATTCTGCAAATTTGCTTTTATTAATCCAAAAATTACCTGTAAATCATACTTTTGTATGAAAAGGAATAAAAGTTGTGGGAGTTTTACTGCCTTTAGTGTTCATTTCAACTGGAAACTGCAGCGATTCATATCGCTGGTTTATTTGTTCAGTTTTGCAGAAATGTATGAAGAGGCACATATTTTCAATGAGCCTAGGTTAGGATATCTACCTATTAGGGTGCTTTAGTGAGGAAGAAAAGAGAATAAACACATTAGTTATGATTTTCAGTGTTCTTGTTGTAACTTTAAATATTGTCCTGTGCTAATGTTGAATAAAAGTAGCACATTTAGGGCGAATACTGTACCTATAAGAATTTCTATCAGACAGGCTTAAAAGAATAAAATAATCATATTGCAAATATAAAAAGAGATTAGCTCTCTTAAGCGTTTTGCACCTTGATATTGATAGCCGTAGACTATCAAAGGACAGCTAATAACCCACTTAAAGAAGAAAAACCTACTCATTGTTCCTATGTTTACTTATGGGTGTGACTGAAAATACGAAAAGTTATTTCCGTTACAGGTGACAATGACCACATAATGCAAATAGGGGTTACTGAGTGAATGAATGCTCTCGGGCAGTCGTATGTTATTTCCTAATATTCATTGTCATCCATGGCGACATGTCTGCTGTTTTTAATGGGAAATTGTGCTACTTTCATAGTAGAAAATTTGATTTAAGGACTTAAGTATTAATATAACTCCAGTGGTTAAGTCAATTGCATGTTGTTAAGGACTATTTTTTCATAGCGGAAGCATTAAGGAAGTAATCTACAAGTAATATACAGTATAATATTATTTCAATTTAAATGAATAGTGCCACCACTTTTCAACATTATGTTAACTCACAGGACATGACAAGTAATTCTCAAAGTTTAAGTTCTTTGTCACCTTTATGAGGTGTGTGATAAATGAGACTGCTTGTTGATAGTTAGGGCTTGTTTTAATGCAGACAGGCCTTAAGGGGGTGGGGCAGGGTTCCTCCATTTGAACAGGATGTGAGCTGAAGGAGGATAGAGTCCAGAAGATAGTGATAGATGAAGTATGAGATAAAAAGTGTTATATTCTTTCTTCGTCACAAACCCACGGCCAAAACCAAGGATGATTTTATCTCATTCAGTCCACATGTGAAGGCATATTTCCTCTTTAGACCAGCAGTACTGAAACATATGCAATGATAGAGTTAGATTTTGAAGATTTTGTTTGTAAAGGTCAAGGGAAAGTCATGTGATACGTTTGTGACACGTTGTTAAGCAGGGAAGTTGTTAGGACTCATTTTGTACGTGAGAAAGAGAAACTTTAAGCAGATTCTATAAACACTTTTCCGGTAGCTATAATACAGACCATTGAGTTCTGTGGCTCATCAAAACGAAACACAACGAAACACCAGGATGCCATTTCACAAGAGTTAAAAGCACATTCAACAAAAACCAGGATGCTATTAAAACTAAAAATTAAATGGACCAATGATATGCTTCTTTCATGTCTGATCAGTATTGTGCTGAGTGTAAGTCATTTAATGCATGGTAAGTCAATCGTCTGTTTTAGCCACTTAAAACCAATAAAAGCAGAAATGGAGCACACATTTTTGCATAAGTTTGAGAATTTTATCCTTTCCCCCAGATGCCAGTATAAATAATTTTCTTGCAATATTAATGTTACAGTAATTATGAAAGGTCAGTTTCGTGTGCTGGCACAGCATGTCATAAAATCAATGCATCTCTGTAAATGGTTTGAGCAGTACATTTGAAGTCATGCAGCCTAGTACATAAAGTTTTTATTTTATCTTAGAGTATGTGAGGGCTGATGAGTTAAGAGGAATATCAGTTCTTCAGGACATGCATCACCTTGGGAATGTTTTTGTCTAGAAAGGCTGCACTGAGTTACTTTTCGTTCTTCTGGCAGATGCTTTTGAATAGAAATGAAATTAATATACAAGATTTCCCTATTGTGTGTGGACTAATCTATATTAGACTTTCTCTATTATGCTTTTAAAATGATTGATTTCATGATGCAAGGCAAGCACATATGCATTTTCCTGCTTTGTGTCACTGTCTACTTCAGGGCAGGAAGCATGCAAGGCGTAGATCACAATATAACTGTTTATTTGAAGCAGCAAGACAGGATTTACTCACATAATGAGTAGACACACGAGATGACACTTGAAGACCGACACAGAGAGCCCAGTGGAGCTGGTGGACCGAGGGGCACCGCAGGAGAAGAGGGAGCTAGAGCCCATGGAGGAGCTGACGGGTCCAAGGGACGAGGCGGAGTTCTGGTTTCGGAGGCCGGAGGTAAGGTCAAGGGACGCCTCGGCCCTGTTGGTTCCAGTGGGTGGGGGGGGTGGGACTCCACGAGACCCCCTTCCTGCCGTGGTCTCTGGCTGTGGTGGCTCTGGCTCTGGCAGCGTGAACTCAGGATGGGAACAGAGAACGGCTCTCCTTGCCACATCTCAAGAACATCCTCAGGAGTCAACAAACTGGAGTCTTTTGGGGCTGTAACGGGCACTACCGGCCATAATCTTGGGCCTGGGACTGGCACTACTGGCCGTAATCTAGGGGCTGGAATTGGGATTGGCGTTACTGGCCATAATTTAGAGGCAGGAACAGGCACTACTGGCCGTAATCAGTTGTGCTACTACTGACACAAAATAACAAATAAAATTTGCAAATAAAAACAACAACTGGAAAACAAAGGAACTGCTTAATTTAATCTGTCGCAATACACTCTGGGAATAAGTAAGTAGCTAAGTCAGTGAGTAAACCTAAAGTGAAGGATCAAGTACACCCTATTGTTCTTTTTTAGTTAATATAACTCTTGTTTAAGTAAACTATACTAGCTAAGCATTTGACAGTACAACATACTGTTTTTATTTCACTTTAATTAGTTTTTTAAGGCAATCAGTTTGCATGTTTTGTTTTTTTAGGTAAACCCAACTAATTAGATTTTAGTGCATAGTTCTCCATAAATAAAAGACATTTCTATGAAAGCATTCTCATTAAAAATTTCAGAGGCACTTTCAACAGTCGGTTACAGTGTTGATTATGAGAAGGCAAGAGCTCTCATATTTGTATTGGTGTGTTAGTTTACATTATTGTCTTACATGACATGAAACAACATTACATATCGTTTCGTTTAACTATGCTACAGTAGATAATTTAAGAGCAGTTCAATAGGAAAGGAGTAGGCAAGCTAGAAGAAACCAGAAGCTGTGAGATGGTAACAAAGTGGCATGAATGATAGTTTACAAGATTAGTGAATAATATCCGTGCCCTAAATGAAAAGAGCTGTGCGGACAGGTTAAGACAAGGAAAGAGTCACTTATCGCTGTTATTCAGGGCTGTGCTGCTGCTACTGTAGACTACACACACTCTCACACACCTACGTTGGTTTGGAAGTGCGCGTTAGGACGTGGGTCAACAGTCCACCTCGCGCGTGTCATTTCTACGTGGTTCTTGCAGACATCTGTTTTGAAAGGTTTAGCGTCATTCCGGAGTCGTTTATGAATGAAGTGTTTTTCATATAAGTGAGAAACATGGACAGGTTTGGCGGGGAAGGACTGCTGGTGAACCCGCGCGCACCGGAGCGCATAGTTAGCTGACGCTTCGGATTCTTCGTCAGTTACTTTTCGGCCGTCAACGTGTCTCTGTGCATCGGTGCTTTTGCGAAGCGCTTTCAGGCATCTGCTGAATCAACTGAAATGGATACGTCTAAACGAATGCTGATTTTATACCTAGCCTGCTCGTTAGTACCTGTGAGTATCAACTCTGCATCCATCATTTTATACAGCTTTCCGTGTAGTTATTCATCGTCGAAAAGCCTTCAACAAAAGCTCTCAAGTATTTAACACACCTAGTCCTCAAACCGTTCCTTTTCCCTTTTTCTTCTTTTCATTTAAAGTTTTTTTTTTTTTTTTTTTGCTTTTCAAATGTAAAGCCATGTTAAGTTGTGTTAAAAAAACAGATTTCGAGCCTAATGAACTGTTGCTCTTCTGCTCTTCTGAATCAGAGCAACTGCTGCTTGTGTTTTCTCTCATAGGGCAGAAAAAATGAACAGAGCTGAATTAAACTGTACATTTCTTGAGACTCTGAAGCATTTCATTGGCTTGCAGTTAGCCTGGATAAGAACGAGAAGAATTTAAAGTCTCCTGCGTTATCTGTCAGAAATGAATCACATTTAAGTTTAAAAAACAGACATGGCATAATTAAGTGAAAAAGAGAGCTTCTCCTGTGCACAGATTATTTTTCTGACATTTTGATAAAGCATAGCCTATTCAGTGGTATTTATAAAGCCATAAACAGTTAGATGGTGTGCCTTTGTGGAGATGATATAATGCAAATACATTTCAGCGGTTCTGTAAGCATGCACCTTACTAGTGTGGATGTAGCTTTCCATCAAAATGAGTATACAGTTGCTCATTGAATTAGTTGTTTGTTGATGTAAAGCTATAGGCTACTTATTTAGGATTTCACAACGTTTTAAAATGTGCCTAAACGTTAAAATGATGCTTTACCTTACATTTCATTACATATACATATCATTATATTTAATATGCATCATGCATAACTTTTTTTTTTTTTTTTTTCTGTTGCTAATGTTAGAAATCTAGTCACCCCTGCAGGTTAAACTGGGAAATCATTCAGTACTTGCTTTTAAATCCTTCAGGTTTAGTGCTCCCGACTGATATTTCTAGTATAAAGAGCATGCTTTCACTGTACCTGCGTTACCACAAAAAGATTCCTTTTATATTCAAATGCACAACATGTTTTTACCATCAAAACTGGTTGTCAAATTGCAAATCATGCTATTTGAAAAGGTCAAAAGAATGATTTTCTTCTCTTATTGTGACGACATGGTATACAACCCTCATTTTCTTCTCTGTTCATCCCTGTGTCCATGTCAGCACTGTCCTTGATCACAGCTCCTTCCTCACTGCAGACAGTAGTGACTCATGTCTCTATGAAGTACAGCTTAGCATGCAACTGAATTTACTTCTGAAGATGCAGTACAGTATAAGGTCAAAAGAATGCTATTGTTTGCCCTGGGCACATCATATAGAAAACTTGTGCTTTTAGCTGACAGAACGTGCAACATTGCACTTGAACTACAAGATACACTGGTACAGTATCTCACATATCTCAAGATTCTTATTAAATGAGCTTTATTTATGGGGCTATTGTCATGCAAAACAAGTTGTAAAACACTGCTGTAGATCACACGGGTACCAGAGTAACATTTGGCCCATGGTTGTATTTTCTGTAAGCGTATGAACAGGTTTGGTAACTATAACCATGGCTGTGCAGTAAAAGTTTGATTGATGCCACCTCTCAGTGGCCTCATCTTTAGAGTACCTGCCATAAATCTCACTGTCTTCTGGTGCTCCACGAGAGTGTTTTCTTATATAATACAACCTACATTTTTAAGGAAAATTGGATACAGATGGAGAGAGACAGCTTTGAGACAAATAATTTATGCGTTGTAAATTTTTCTAGCTTATAGATGTCCGGAGGTTAGTCCTTTAGGGATTGACAGAGGTGAAAGGAGACAGTTATTAAGAGCTCTGTACAGTGCAGGTATTTATACAACGCTTGTTAAATTTCGAAGGAACGACATGAATTGTCCTACCCTTCATCAAATCTCCATGACACTCAGGAAAAGGGAGAGGCAGTGTCAAATGTGCAACCAGTTCACTTTGTTCTCTTCAAACAGTAATTATTTTCATCTTGTAATGTGATCAAAGGTCTGTTGCTATTCGGAAATGTGATGTAATGTTCTCTGTAACTTCAAAAAACTAAGATATGTTTTATTGCATATAAAATGGACCTCTTGTCAGAATTTTGTGATTGTGTTATTGATTTAAACAGATGCTGTCTGTCCAGATGTGTGAGGTCATGTGGGAGCTGGAAGCGGAGAAAAGAGAGTGTTTGTCCAAGCTGGAAAACATTACGTCAGGTATGTACTGTGCATATAAGTCACTATATGACAACTGTAGGCATATAAAGACACAATGATTTCTGTATTATATACACTGTAAAAATATTCTGTTATATACAGTACATTGTAAAAAAAGTGACAGCTGTGGTCGCTAGATTTTGACTATATATGAAAACAAAGCGGCAATGTTTCAGGTGTTGCAGGATTACATATTAGCAACAGAGTTCACTATAAGTTAGCCGTTCATAAAAAAATAGCCAGTACTTGGATGTGGGACTTTGCACAGAATACAAGACTTCTAAAAAAAAATGAATGATGCACATGAAATTAAAATACTGGAACAAACATTAACTAAATGATAATTCTTTTACTTGGCTAAAATCATAAATTTGACCTTTTTCTTTTATTTTAAACCATGTACAGTTCTCACCTTATATGGTAAATTTAATTTTTTATTTGAGTGTTTTTTGTTTTCTCTCTTTAGCAGCATAACTCTGCACAGTGCAGTGTAGAAATGTGGATTATGAGGTTGGGCTAGAATACTGCAAGAGCAACATTTTGAGTGTTTTAAGATCTGATTAAATGTGCAAAAATATATAGCTGCTTATATGCATATCTGCGAAAGTGTCAAATCAGCCGAAAGTTCAGAAGAGGTTATAAAGGCATGCTGGTTAATTAGGCAGAAATGTCATTCTGTGAAGCGCTATCTTCACAACATCAGTGTTTTTACGGCTGTTATATGTTATAAATCAGTAGTGTTTTTGTGAACTGCTGCAACAGGTTTTACTTGCTGGCAAGTAGATTCCGTTTTTTTTTATTAATTATTTTCCATCATTGATTAGGTAGTGCATCAGATGAACTATGTAAGCACATCCATTAGTTTGCCTTAACACAATTCAGTTCAGATTCACAAGCTGTTACAAGTCCTGTAGAGCCATTTTAAACTAATGGTGATTATTTAAAACTGAACTGAAATGGGCTGTGTTCACTTCCATATTAAAGTTTGAATCTGCTGTCATAATAAAAAAAACATGAATAAAGAGGTTAATAATGATATCAAGTTCATCCTGACTTCTAATTACTGGCAAGGCAGACAATAACCACATATGAGATATGATAACACATATTTAATTTGAAATTCTAATTACACATCACATATTGGGGCACCTTATTACTGAAATCATTCAGTTGTGTTTTTGTGTCATTTGTGGATGGTTTATGTGTGTTAAAAAGCTAGAATATGTCAATTATAAGTGGACTTTCAGAGCTTCAGCGCCTGCCTATTGGGCATGTACTGTACTTCATTAAACCAAAACACTGCCTATTCAAGCCTAATCTAATATTGATTTTGTTCTGACAAAGCAATTAAAGCTGGTTAGCTGTGAGTTTTGAGGTCTGATTATCTTTGGGCTAGTGTGCCAAGCTTATCTGTTGTCATTTGTGTTTCCTGTGATTTAAATCTCAATCACAAATCTCCCCCGAGTAATATATCTTAGACCATCATGCAAATTGGTTTCTCAGATTGTTAGATGAACTTTGATAAAGCACTCTCCCGTGGCATTGTGTGGGCTATGATTGGTTAAGAATTAAATGTGGGATTCAGTTAGCTCACAAAATCATATGGTGTAACCACTTTAGAGTAGATATGAAAAGAATATTCACTCTATCTGTTATATAAATGCATGTTGTTGGTTTCATTGTGAGCATACATTCATACAAATGTTTATTTTATGAAAGTATTTTTAAATCAGAATATAATGATTCGATCTTTCAGTAAAACCACAGATAACCCTCCAATCATTTGTTCTGCTTAAACCAGACCCTTTCGTACAATTGACTGCAAGCTCATTATTATGCCTTCATCCAGTCAACAACAGATGGATTTCTTTCTTTTTCTATTGTCTGAATCTTTTGAAGATATTGACCACTACTTATGGTACATCACAGCTGTATTTTTTTATTTATTGTATCCTTTAAAATTAGACTAACATATCTGTAGCCATCTGTCTGTGTCTGCCTATACTGTGTGAATAGCCCTTAAGGGGATGAGTTGAGCCAAAGTAATTGTATAGGCCTGTGCAGAACATGGCCTGGGTGCAACATGTGCCTGGATCAATATCTTCTTAGTGCGTTGGGGACGGGAGGGGACATCTTCGGTTCACTTAGTTTTGTTGTGGCTATGACATATTAACTCGCGGGAACGTGATATTCATATTCATTCATATTTCCTTGAGGATCGGAGAATCAGCACAAAGGTTTTAATACACAAATGATGTTTATAATTTAGTTTATAATTTTAGTAATAGTCAAACATAAACACAAGCAGCTGATTACGTTTTAAAGCACAACCTTTTTTGTTTGCTGTTTAAAGAGACGAGTTGCGTTTTCAGTGCATCACAAACATTACGTTTGTTTAAACTGCTTATAAAATGTTTCATGGTCAGCTCCTTTTCACTTTTAAGGAGTAAAAGAGACCTTCCCTGTGATTAATATTTTATTAAAGACTGTGTATTCAGATTTTACAGTGATTTTCGTTCTTTCTTATCAGTAATTTGTGCATATAGCTTATAAAAGTGTAAATAAAAATGTATCAGAAAAAAAGATATGAAAATGTATTGCTTAAATACACACTTAATTAATAATAATATTTGCTGGTCAGATTTAGTAACAGATTTTACAGATAGTGTACATCATAAGTTTGTGCTTATCCACCGATCCTAATTTTGGCCTAAATATAAATAATATACAAAAAAAAATGTATATATATATATATTTATATACATATATTTATATATATATATATATTAGTGGTGGTCCGTTACCGGCGTTAACGCAGCAAGACTCTTATCGTTATCGTTAACGTTGTGTTTGTTTATCCTGAAGCGTCTGATCGCGGCTGCGGATAAATGCACTTGCATTTTCTAATGCTTTTATAC
>JAUMHG010000034.1:7533563-7577234 GCA_032359395.1 Enteromius anoplus
TGCAGGGAGATGAAGAGGGGTGTCACATGGGCCCTTTTGGGCTCGTTGAAGACCAGTTGTGCTGCTGCATTCTGAATCATTTGTAGAGGTTTGATTGTGCATGAGGGAAGACCGGCTATGGTCCAATGGACCTGTCATTCATACAGACTTTTGATAGACAGATTTAAACATGAGCACTCATATCATGCCCGATGTCATTAAAATGAAGCTTTACTCTGATTTATTTTAGTGTATGTAACCATCTAGGGAATTGAAAAATGTAATTTTGTCATAAAGTTAATGCATCAGCCTTTACTTTCATATTTTCTGTAATCATTTTAATTTTAATTTGACTCTACCTCTTCAATTTCCCATTTCCCCTTTAAGCATGCAGAGGAGTCAAAAGAGTCATTTTTGACTTTAGAAGTTAAAATAAAATGTCTGTTGGAGCTGAAGACTGACTATGACATTTAAGTTTGATGCAATGAAAGTATTTCATGAGGTTGGGTTGCTCAATAATCATGAAATTTTAAGTGAAAATGACTTTGCGGATCAATAAGGTTGTCAAATTTAATATATCAATGTGGAAAATACAGCACTTTTGGTTGAGCTCCAAAAAGTCGTTGTGACACACTGACTTTCTTTTATAGAAAGCGTCTGCATTTGCTCTCCATATGGACGATACAGAATTTGAATTTATTTATTTGAATCTCCGTCGACTCACTTGTGCTTTCTGTCAGAACTTCAGCTTTGATTTACGACCGTAATTTTCATCCTATGAACTGTTTACACACATCTAATGGCTTCCAGGTCATATCTGTGTCTTGCTGAAAGGGGCATGCCTTCCTGTGAAACTGCTCTGAGAGAGTGCCTTCTGGAAGAAATCCAAAACATGGATTGAGGGATTTAGGTGGTACAGGGTGAAATGCAGTGGATTTATCTTTCTCGTGTGATTGTGGAGTTCATGCGGGAGATAGCCTTTGGTGAGCTGTGATGCAGGCCAGATGTCATTGGTAAAAGACATGCATATATTAGATTGGGGGCGGGTCAACTTGAGCATGTGATGGGGAAAAACTGATAACTAACTGACTGGGAATGTTAAGTTGGATTTTAGGGGAGACAAAGATAACATATAACAAACCTGTTGTTGGAACAATTTATGAAGCAGAGGGAAGAACAAAGGACATGCTTGGACCCAGTGGACACAAAAATCCTCATTAATTTATAGCCAACAGATTGAGGCTTTCTGGACCAATCAAAGGAACCATTTGTTTTCCTTAGCAACGATTTCCCAGAAGCACTCCATATTTATTGCCCAGAAAGAGTGTTTAAAAGATATGCAGAAGTGGATGTTGATGATTTTAGCAAGAATTGTTTTATCGGGGTTCCTACAGTACACACTATTGTTTACGCTGCATTAGTGATCGCTGTGATTATGCTTATTTCAACAGAACTATGCCACAGTTATGCAACAGTAAGTTGGATTGGATTGCTTTTGGAAAGCCAGTTTGTTGTGTTCGCTTCTTTTAAAGACCTGCACAATTCTCTCCATCAAAGCTTTCTGGATTGTGAAGAGCCCAACCAGATTTAAAGCAGCCCTAACTGACATTATTCACGCTTGAATATCAAACAAAGTGGCATTTATTTGAGACAAAATATGGTCTAGACATACATATCAAGTATACATTTTGTGAGTAGAATCTGTTTATGGCTATTTGCTATTAGCAGTGATGCTTCGTGTAATCAAGCATGAAGATTAAATCCGACTCCCGGTATTCCAGCTGTTCCTGTATTATCCAGCAGGAGTAAAATTCTTTCCTTGAAGCTTAATCTGTCCAGTGGTAGTATCAGATTATAGATTGAAACAAATCTACCAGATCTTGTGTTGTGGACTAATCAAGAAGCAATTCATTTTTATAGGAGCGCTGAAGAGAAAACAAGCGTTACGAAACTTGGCAGCACCAGATCCGTGTCATTAATTTATTTTGGGTGGAGCTTCTTGTGTCCTAACACATGTGAACTTTTTACCTAGGAGCTTTACAGCAAACATGCAGTCATTAATCTTCTCAACTGTTCAGAGTGCTTTCTTTGCTCATAACTCAGACTTCACTTTCATGCCACAGTCAAACACACTGTCAATAGTGCAGTGACCTCATGATCACACCTCATGTAAATGTTCAGAAAGTAAAGTTTACCGAGCCAAAGCTGTTCAGTGTTACTTTTCATGCTTGCGAGCAAAGGTAAACACAGCTTAAAGGAAAGTTCCAGGTTCAGAAATTTGTGTCCTGTTGATGAACACACACACACACAGACAGAAAAAAAAGAATGGTGAATCTGGGCTAAAGTGAGTCACAATTGAAGTGAATGTAGGCAATCAGATTTTATTTATGAAATAATTATTGATATATTGAATTAGAATTATTGTCATGGTGTGCGTCGATTCAGACCAGGATACTGTAGACTTCGATTAACATGAACTTTACTTCTCAACGATACATAACAAGGATACAATCAACACTCACGTAACAACCTAAATGAATCCACAACACTAGACAAAATACAAGGGCTTAAATACACAAGGGTAAACTATGGGCAGGTGAGGTACACAGGTGGGGCGGATAAACTCATTAACTAAACAAGGACAGGAACAAGACCAAATAAGGAAACACATGACATCATAACCGAAAGCTAAGACATACAACTAGTGACATTAAACACAGCCTCTGACAATTATGTTTCTTTTGTCATTTTCTTAATTTTTAAGGTGACCCTTTGAGTAATGAAAATTTGGTAGCCCCCAACAAAAGGTTGACATGAATGCAAGGTCAAAAAATACTTTCATTGTCTTATAATATGCATTTATTTTTTACCTTATTTGCATAAAAACCTCAAAAGGATTCAAATATAAATTTTCCAAACCCCTCCTTTGGATGATGCTAATCTGTGGTGATTGCTCCAATTGGTCTCATATTCACTTGAACATGTCTGTTACATAAGTTCTGCTAACTCATGTAACAGTTCCTGCAACTCGGGATTTCTTAGTTGTATTTACTTAAACATCAGTCTAATTTACTTGCTAAAAGGATGCAAACCAATTACAAGCAAGTATTCAAGTAAATTGAGTGATCTAAACATCCATTTACAAACGAATGATTACAATGCTCTTCATAACACGCACATACAATTTCAGACAAATTTTCCACTGTTGGGACAAACCATTCTCACTGCTTAACTGTGATTTTATTCCGACCCAAGCTGATACGGATGTGTTTTAATTTTTTCACTGTTGGACTGTTAACCGTATAATGCAGTACTAGATGTCAATTGATGATTTATTTATTTACTATTACCTTGTTTGCTTTACTCAAATCGCATGCATGTCCAGAGAAACTGTTGGTTAGGCAAAAGACAAGCGACCAATCCTGAGCAGCGACATTGCTCCAGGTGTTCTACAGCACAGTTTAGTGTGTTTAACAATTCCAGATCAAGACTGGTTTGTTATCAGACCAATGCCTAGATATATTATCAACATGAATCAAACAGCAAAAACAAAGCTGTTTCCCCCACATGTATGTATTATGTATTTGTTTAAGGTGTAACTATGAGTACTTACAAAGGTTAGTTGTCAAATCTGGGTTCTGGAAGTAAAAAAAGTAAGGTTTAAAACATAAAATCCAGAACAAATATTAGTCAAAGTTCCAATTATCAAGTCATCATTGTTTATTTTACAATATTCAATACAATTAAAGTAGCAACATACATTTAACGGGTTGCATGATGTGAAATGTCCTCTTAAATCTGAAGAAAAAAATATAAATAAAATCAATAAAGTGGTTACAGGTGTACTGCATCTGCAAGAAATTATTTTAAATGATCAATAAAGTGTAGCAGTGTTTATGCAGTCAAAACGAATGGGTATAACAGCTAATTAAATAACTCACCTCCAGTGTACTGAGACCTGTGTGATGAGACGCTGCTCAGAGAAGGCCGTTGTCCTAAATATGAAAAATAATTCCAGAAGTGTTGTGGCTTGTAGACAACATTCATTTCTGAATATCTGCATGCTTTACAGAAAGAAAGAAAGAAAACGGGCATTTCTATACCCATCTATTTGAGGTCTCAGTCATAAAAACAACTCAAAAACAGCATTTTCTATTATTCCTATTTCCAATTACTGAAGTACAAAGAGCTAAGTAATCTTAAACGTATAATCACGAAATGTACATGATTTGCATGTATTAAAATATATATCGTTAAGTATTAAAAATATATAGCTAACATTTTAAATTGAAAAAAACACTTTAACCCAAAAAAGTGATTAAAGTATCACATTGTTATAAAATTATGTTGGCCTAAACAATTAACGTTAACTCTATTAGAAAAAAAAAAAAAAAATCAGTGGCACCTAAATATTGACTTTAAAACCTGCTGAAAGCTCATATTGGCGACTTTTGGCATGTTCTTGAATTATACTTTGGAATTTCCATACACACACATGAACACATTTTTAAGCTTACCTTATTATTTTTGTGTAGAAACAATCAGTCTTTATCCAGTGGCAGTCGCTCTCCTTCTTCTTGGTTTCAGTAATCTCGGCGTCAGCGTACAAATTCAAAACGTTGCTTGCTCGCATGCGCTAACCTGCTTACCTTTTCTTCTGTTTTGTTGCACATTATCAACACATTAGCGCACGACTATGTGATCTGGCTCTTTATTTGTGTTTATTTTCGTTTTTTCCTATATCAAAATATATCAAACGTGCGTGCGGTAAGAGCATCTACGGCATATCGCGTTGGCCAAAACACACAAGGAAACGCGTTGTAAAAAAAATATCATCGGCATCGCAACCGACATCGCATTCGGACGGGATTAGTTTTCTCAGAGGACCACTGAGTTTGCTGAAAAACAGTAGGTAATTTGCTCTGGAATTATTACAGAGGTTGTGAGAGAAAAACACAGACATGGCAGATTCGGACAGGATTAAAATCACCAAATATGTCTGTGATACAAAAATTTCTCGAACAACCCCCTGTAATAGGGCTTAAGTATATATAAGTAAGGTATACTATCGGTTTTTACTGTGATAAACATTGAAATCCCAAACCAAGCTCGACATCTCAAAGAATACACAACTTTTAACCAAATAATTAAATACAGCTTTAGATTTCTGCTTTTAAATGCTCCAAAAAACCATTGGCCCCATTCACTTCTACTGTAAGTACCTCAATGTAACCTCCTTTTTTTTTTTTTTTTTTTTTTTAGCAAAACATGGGTGGAAACTAAATTATTTTTGGAGGTGTTCCACAAATGCTGTTGATTAAGCTTAACTCGTATTGAACCCCGAATACTCCTTTAATTACCCACATTCTTGCGACTTCTCACAGACAGCAGTTCCACTTTTAGAGCCGCTGTCATAATACGTCAAGCAGCTTGTGTTTGAAAGAGGACACACCTACACAACTACCTTCATTGCAGAAAGCTGCTGTAATAACACTTTGCTCAGAGAGCTTTAACAAAGGCCCAGGCTGATTCATGTTTATACAAGTCATGCTGTTATCAACACTTGTTCAAGGACCAAATCTTTACCAGAACCAGAACCCCCATCCTCTCCCTTCAGGCTGGAGATAATCTTGTGCAAATTCTCACAGGGGAGAGCTTTAACCTGAGGCCCAGCGTGTATCTCCGCATGCTCATATGCAGAAGACCTATTCAAAGGCACGCTCTGAAATAACATAACAGCGGGTTGATTAGCTCCCATGTTCGGTCCACATCTTCATACATGGCACTGACAATGCTCATTGTCTTGTTTTTGGGATGATGAAAGCATTCTTCTGACAATCCTTCAATGAAAACAAATCCAGGCTCTAGCAGCCGTAGCTTATCTGCCCTGGTGCTTGAGATTACACAGACAATGTCTTATGTGTTTTTAATACAAAAACATACTGATTGACAGTCAGTGATTCAATATTTTACAAAACTGAGTCATCGAAGGATTTTGTATTCTGTGGATGCCTTTATTAAGTTGAGCAGGAGCAGTTTGTACTTGAGTGTGTTTACATAATCTGTTTGTTAGTTAGCACTAGCTCATGTTTTCTGCGTTCCTGAATGTCCTCAATCCTCACTTTGTCTAAATGTAGATTTTTCGCTCTCAGAAGTAAACATCATCAGCTACACATACTGCTGGCACGGTGATAATGAGGTTTTCAAGCCGTCCCATCTGAGCAAGATGATTACCGCCACAACTTGCCAAACGCATATCAAACGCTCCAAAATTTGTCTGTCTTTTGCTTTAATGTATTTTCCTTCTTGCTTCCCACAGAGCCGTTTTAATTGGCTGTGGGGCTGGCATTTAACTTCAGAAATGATCAAAATAAGCGTCTCTGTTCATGATAACATGTTTAAAGGTTGTGGTGGACAGATGGAACTGGTGGTGCTCATTTGTGCTCACAATCATTTTGAAATCTTTGATGCAATTTTACTGCTTTTAGAACATTCTGTCAATTAATCGCTGAAGCTAGGTGTGCTTAACAGACCCTGGTTTCCTTTTGTAGTGTAAATTCCACTGTACCCAATTCTACTTATTTGAGGCTTTTGTGGTTATTTGGCAGCTGATTTTGTGACATTTCGGTTTAAGCATTCTGGTCTAATTACGGTAAGGTAAGTAGGTTTAGATCAATCCCTGTATGCTGTTGTGTTTTACTGTTCATAAGAGGAGCCTGTTATGTTCTCTAGAGGTTTATGTGTACTAGTGAGGCGCGGATTTTGATAATTGCGGGTAGATGAGAAAAATAAATCACTAATGATGGAAATATTAACTACATTCTCTAAAATATTAACGTGTTTGAAATGCATTTTTTAACTCAGACACAGTAACTACGTTTTTGTGTGCGTTCGCCTGTTGCAACACAGTCTCACCACCAATTCGTGCATATTCTTACGAGGTGCCAAATTTGTGCCATTTGTGCAATTCGTATGAGTAGGTTTAGGGGCGGTGTTCAGTTTAGGTCATTCCTACAAATTCGTACGAATTAGCCACCATGTAGCGTAAAAAATGTACGAATTGCCATGAAATCAGGTTGCCTGTTTGGGAAGTTGGTGACGGAGACGACATGCGCGTGCAGCACTGCGAGTGCTCAGACTGACCTGCGCCCGGTATTTTTGTCGACGAAACCAACCATGACAAAATAATTATGAATTTATCAGTTCTTTGCACCCCAAAGTCAAATATTATGCCAAATATAAACATATAATTGTGGTAAGGGCACTTCCGTGAGGTAGAAGCTATAACAAATAATTAACAATCAATTTGTTTTTAAGTAGTAATTTAAAGCTTTCTATAGATATATATTTTTTTATATGCAAGTGATGACAGTGACACTGGCGCCTCCGAGTCCTGGAGAGTGCGCTTCAGCTGGATATGCATCTAACAGCGGAGGTGCGGTTATCTAAATCAGAGAAAAAATAGGTGCGGGTGGGTGGCGGATTCGGGTGACGTTTATGCTCATCCGCGCATCCCTAATGCCTACCTTCTTTGATGCCTTTACGTTCTCCAAATGAGACAAGGTTCCTACAAATGAGAGTAACATTTTCAGGGGTGAAGAAGTTGATGTTTTATTCATGACTCATCTCTCTGCTTGTGAGGCAAATCATCCTCTGGGAATTTGTTAGAGAAAAATACAACCAGTCACATTAAAATAGCATTTCATTTCATTGATCGTTAACAGAATATTTCCAAATTCCAAGACATCTGCATGACATTTGGATACTTGGTTACGTTCATCGACAAATTTATAATCCTTGCCTCCTAATACTGGGAATATTTTGGGAGGTGGTGTTTTTAAAAAAAAAATGTCATCCCTTTCTATTCATCTTCTGTTGTGACATCAACCCTGAAGAAACCTGGCCTCAAGTGTATGGCAGAAAGGTCATGAATTTGATAAGCGTGACATGGACATTACATGTAGTGCAGAAAAGTAAGAGGAGGATCCAAAGGGTCATTATGGGAAAGTCATAATGTGTCCAGTGAGTAAAAGGATTTCCCAGCTGGTATTTCAGGCAGTGATAAGACAGACAGGACTGCATCTGTTATTTTTCCTCCTCCACTTTGCAGAGAATGATGATCTGATGACGAGCTTGCCTGCTCTTTACTTCTCAAAAACAGGCTGTGTGCGGAAATCAGGCCTATTCAGTTTGAAGTCCTCCAGGCCTGAGAGGATTCTCAAGCCAATGAGTGTTTAGCACTGTAATTGGTCGCTGAAATCTGCTTTCACAAACTGCAAGGAAAATGTTCCAAAAATGTCAGATAATTCTGCTTAAAAAATTAGATCACAAAATTTTATGTTGCAATATACAAAAAAATCAGATAAGACTAAGATGTACTAAGTTTTCCTTTAAGTGTAGATATAAGTCATTTCCTGTTGATTAATTCACTGGCCGCTTGAGATCCATGAAGTGCTTATTTCCTTTGCTTGTTTTGCAGCAATTGCCAGCTTCATCTTTGGCTGTGTGTTTTAGTGTATCTGAGTAGCAGCGGTTAATGGAGGACTCCTGTGGTTTCACACTTTTAATTTCTCTCTCTGTTTTGACCTACGAATTCATTGTCCTTTTCCCCTTTGCAGGAAACCTATCGAAGAGCTGTACTGCCAACGGCTGGACAGAAATACAACCAGTTGTTGTTGCATTTAACTGTGGCTATGACCTCAATATCACAGAGGATGGAAACATGGTGTGTATTTTTGCTTTGTTTTGATTGACACCCATGAGTTCTGAAACTATGTGACCAAATAATCCAACAATTGAATAAGGTTAAGACACTTAGGCCTAGGATGACTAATAGATTGTGCCAGCACAAAATCTCTTGGCATTTAATAAGTACTGTCGGAATTTACTAAAGACAGTGAAAAATTAGCAGACAGGGGTTTTTGTTGCTGGCCTAAATTAATGTGCATTTGTAGGAGTTTCTGTTTCAGATGCAATATTTACGGGAGAAGAGTACTGATAAAGAGAGTATTGATAATTAATAATTTATTACAGTGTGTACTTACTGGTCACCATGGATTAACCCATTCTGCACTTAGCTGTGATAGTCACTAATTTGCAATTTGTAGACTGCATTAGTCATTAAGTAAATGATTATCAAACAGCATCTATCTTCTTTCATTTGCACTTTCCACTCTCATCGGCACTATTATGGTATTGCAGTCTTAAAGGATTAGTTCCTAACCAGGCTGTTTTGGGTCGTGACTCATTTATTTAGAAATTTTTTATATAGAAATTTTCACATATTTATCATTCTTTTCTTTAATGCTCCAGATGTGAGAATGCAGACAATCATATCTGATCCTATTTTGTATGACGGATGATAGTTTCTGATAGCCTGGCTACCACGACTATAAAGCTCATAGGAGCTATATATAGTCTGGCAAAGCTACCTTACTACCCGCATTCTGGGAGGCTGGCTTAACCTGCGTCCATCAGATGTCTCTGTATACTACTGGATGAATCTATAACCAATCAGACCACTCATTCTGATGACTTATGCGTAGCGACGGAACCTGAAGCCACCGTAACCAGTTGTAGCTAGCTTCAATAAAGCAGTAGGAAAATGTCTTTACTTTAAATACTTCTGCTCCGTTTTCAAAGAAAACCTGTCATGAAAATTTCTCAAAACAGCTGCAACAGCAGAGTTGAACAATTGTTGCTGCTCGGCACACGCCATGTTTGAACGCTGCAGAACTGCTGCGTCATCGCGTTACACCGGCTTCAGTCGTGGCGGGGGCGGGGGAGCTCGTTTCTCATTGGTTGCCATTATTTTGGGAAACAGAAATGCTCTAAAACAGCAGCTTGGCCAGACTAACTTTGCTCGCGAACAGAATGTAGTGTCAAAGGAAGTATGGACGGGCCCAGGCTAAGTTTCTTAGGCAGAGTGTAACCCTAAATGACACAACGTGAGCTCGGATTATTTTTCAATGTGCAAACATTGTTTAGTTACTTTAGCTCTTAATCTCAGTTTGCTGAAATAATTTAAGCTATATCACATGAGCACCAGCGTACTGTTGTTCTTTTGTAAAAACAGCCTTATGGATATTTTCAGACTAAAATATAAAATTGAGTTACTTGCAATTAGTCACAATATTAAGTTGATATTAACTTAAAAGTACAAGGCCGTTACAAAGCAGAAGTTGCTGTGATCGGCTGAGTCAATGATTCAGTGACTCACTCATAAATACTCATAGATCATTTTACTGACTCGGACCTCCTAAATCTTTTTTTAGAGTCATTTCGTTCATTTTAGCTTGTGTCACTTCCCTAACATATCTTCTAAATATACAAACACTGATCACACAACAAACAATACAAAACTATAATGCTATGAGAAAAAGAAACGATTAAGTCATTGTTTACCTGGGTCTTCAGTCTATGATCAGCTCACTATCGGACTATAAGTATGCAGGTTTGATTCGTTTGTTAATTACGTGACAGCCCCAGAAGCTTAACCAATGCAGTAAGAGAATTGATTAGTTCATCTTCCGAGTCTTTCAAACTAATTCCAATACAATACCTATAGGATGGTGCGCATGCACGACTGAACAAGTCACTCCCCGAGACGACTCGTTCTTCCCGAGTCACATCAAAGATTTGTATAAAATAAACGAATCGTTCCCATCACTACTCAAAAAGACAAATGGTTGCAGACTCTCTGAGAAGGTCTTCCTTTACAATAATTAGTTGACCACTGTTATGTTTTATGTAGTTATCAGAACTACTACTAATAATGTAAGCATACTTTATTTGTCCATGACTTACCAGTATCAGCTGCGTCACTTGTTTAGTTTCTGCATTATTCCGTGTTTTTAACGAGTTGGTTGAGTAAATCAATAAAGAGAGTGTCTTGCCACCCCCTACTTGTGTATTGTAAATCTAATTAAAGCATAATTAATATATTCAAAACGAATCAAAACTTATTTTGCAGCTCTTATTCCAGTTCTACATAATCATCATTAGCGTGTTTCTGAGTTTAGTTATAGTCATTCACTCTTTCTTTCCTTGTAGGGTGAATTCCTGGGCTCTGTGAGAATAGGATACACTATTGGTCACACTGTGTCCCTTATATCCCTCATCATCGCCATCGCCATTCTGTGCTTTTTCAGGTAAATCCTACATTCAACTCGAAACATACCACTGACGTGTGTTATAAGACAGGACCTTGGCTCACATAGTGGAAACTTCCAGATAACTCCCATTTGATAGTGTTGTCCTCAGCGAATGCCCACATTTTATGTGACTGATTCAGCTGTGATCTAACGGCAAATCAATGTTCTGCTAAATAATACCAGCCAGATGACCTTGTTCAAAATTACTCCATTTTTTTATATCATTAAACAATGTGCATTGCGAAAGAGCACAGATTCAGGCATTTGATAGGGTTACACGCAGAGTCCATTATTGCACAACCTCTCAAACAAAATGGCTTTAGAATTTTGTAACTTCTAACATGCAGCTTTGCTGTGCACAAACCTCTCAGTGGTAAATTAACCACAGTGGATGTTCCCCTGGAGGACCTCAGAGGTTAAGCCACATCTCAAGTGTATTGAAAGGCTTCCTCTTTTGGCTTACATCACCCTTAATTAAACAGGAACAGAGATCTTTAAGAGTCTTTATATATCACACACTGCACATGAGTCTCCTCTGCCTCTTTAAATTGGACAGTACACAGAATAAGAGGCTTTTATATCAGCATGAACAGCATATATGAATAAACAACATTGTATGCACACTCTTTTTAATGTAGATAGCAATATGTATGGAAATGTAATGAATTACCTTGTCGTGCACGTGATTATAATGCTTTGTCTATAGACAGTATAAGCAGAGCCTATTGTGTAGCCATCAGCACCTGCTTTATTGCATTTTTGTGTATCATTTATTATGCTAAAACAATTGATTGTGTCTCTTTTTATCTTTGCTTCTAAGAAAACTCCACTGCACAAGGAACTACATCCACATTCACCTGTTCATGTCCTTCATACTGAAGGCTGTGGCTGTAATTATGAAGGATGTAGTCCTGTATGAGGTGGAAGAATTTGATGACTGCCACCATAGATCTGTAAGTTGTTTTTAAGTATGTGATAATGTACAGTCAGTGGGTATAATTGCAATAATGACTGGCTGACTGTACAATTATACCAATTATTATATTATATATATTACTTCATCGTACCTGGCCGTGTATTCATAAACAATCGCATTGCTAAGGGTTGACAAATTTCTATAAAAATTCTCAGAAATGTGGGTATTTCCTCTTACAATTAAAAAAGAAAAAAAGTATTTCAGAAAGCATCTTAACCTTTAAAAGAGGGCTCAAGGCCCATAACTGTTAGGAGTACGAAATAGGACTTTTAAGAGGCTTAAGAGTTTCTTTAGCAGTGGAGAAAATGGACGAAACATGAAGAGGGAGAAGAAATGTGTGGCACACAATGTATAACAGTGAGTTAATAAGTTGCTGCACATTAGATTAGACTGATTTTATGATGCTAACATCTCCGACACCACTCAGAGATGCCATAGCACCAGAAATGAAAGTAATCGCTACATTAATAAAGAATAATAATGAATTAATTGAAATAATAAAAAATATAAACATCTGAAAAAAGCTGAAAAAATAATGACTTTGGACACCAAATTTATATATAAAATATATAATTTATATTTATAATAATTTATTTAAAAAATTACCAAAATAGCTGAAAATCATGATTTCTTCTTGTCCGAATTAGTCAGTGTATTTTTTCCTTCATGATGTGCAGTCAAATTATTTTATCATACTTTTCTTTTGGCAACATTTTATTCGCTTTATTTATAAAGTCCTAAATAAAGAATATTTGAATGATGAATATTTTTATCTCTCATTATCTCTCAGAATTTACAGGAAATTTACAGGAGGCTGACAGACTTCGGAATCCAAATGTACCCGCAATTGTAGAATAACTCATAATGTGTGTATGAGACAAAGAGAGATTAAGATTACAGTGAAACAGGAAACATTACACCTGTAATTTTAAAGTGAAGGCTTATAAAAGACCTTGTTCTTAAAAGCTACCTTCTTGTACAACCAACCAATAACAGTCTTCAAAAGACAGTTTCAAAGCTAGCAATGGTGAATTACAATTATGCAAACTTTGCATCATCATTAAAAACATACACTGCATGCAACTGAAAACAGCTTCCTTTTTACCTAACAGCTAAAACTGCGAGAAAAACCATGGCAGCTCCCCCTGAAAGTGGCACTGCGAGCTGCCGCAATGTCCAGTTAAAGCGAACTTTAATTTTGATGGGTTGCCGTGAATACCTTTACAGTTCTGTCATATGAGGACAGATTTACTCAAAATAAAAGAGTTCGGAGCAGTTCTGCTGTTGTTATTTATGTACTGTATTTATGTCCACATTTAGTGAGACGGCGGACGTTAATATCACCGGAAGAGTCACTTCAGTATGAATAGTAAACAAAACCGTGCATGTGCACCGTTCATTAACACTATACTGCCAGGGGAAACACTGTTTAAACTTTACATAGTCAGGTTGTAGTGTGTCATATTTTTAACTGGAATAAAACCACATAAAGCCTTCTTTAGTTAACCACATCATGCGAATGTAATGTTTTCCCCTCACAAGAAACAAACAGCATTATCTCCGCAATTGATAAACTGTCATCAGTAAAGTGCTCTAATGTTTTGTCACAAGGTTTGCTGTTTAACTGGTGTTTGGCCAAGTGCTCTTTAATCTCATTTTGTGGCCTGGCATAGCAGTGTTTGAGCAGTCCTTGAAGATCTTTGAAGAGTTTGTAAATGACCTCCCTCATCCGGACATGGCCGCCGTTATATTTACCCAACATCATAGTCAAGTTTACCTTGTTTAATTCCATTTCCATAGTTATTAATATCATGCATTGTTCCACGTTTTTTTTTTTTTTTTATAATTGTAAAACAATGACATTTCGGTAATTAATGCGTCAGAGCCTATTTGGTTATTAGAAAGCTTTGGTGGCCTATGTGTGTAAAGGTTTAGTAATGTGTTCTCTGTGTTTTCCTGTATAAACACTCTTCATCTGGCTCTGAGTGTTTTGGGCCGTCTGGATGCAGCTGTCGGCCAACAGAATATGTCACATCTGTCACAACAACAGGGTGCTCAAACACTCAAAATGGCACGGTATCCCTACTGTAAACACCTCTTCAAGGTCACAAAAACATGTTTGACATTTAAACAGCCTGTAGATTATTTAGGCTTAGTTAGATTCTGTCATTAAAATGGATTCGCTATTTATTAGAGATCATTCCTTTAAAGAGTTGTTAAGGGCTGTGCAGATTGTTGCAATAATTACTAAACGCTTCTAGGTGATAATAAGGGCATTTCTGTACAGTCAGCGCACTACAAGAGCGCCAAACATTAACAGAGCAGCATATAGCCGTTCTTTATATGTGTTTACACTCTTTTTAATGCCCCTCTTTAGAAGTATTGCACAATGTTTTCTAGTGCCTAGTGCATGCAAAACACCAGCGCAAAGGCATTCCTTTTGTTTAAGTACTTGGTAAACATGCAAGACCGCAGTTCCTGTTGTAATATACACAAGTGCCTAGCTCTAAACAAAATCCTCTCTGCATTTTACAGGTGGGCTGCAAGGCTGCCGTGGTTTTCTTTCAGTATGGCGTGATGGCCAGTTTCTTCTGGTTACTGGTGGAGGGTCTGTATCTGCACGCTCTCCTGGCCGTATCCTTCTTCTCAGAGAGGAAGTACTTCTGGTGGTACATTCTCATTGGCTGGGGTGCGTGTGTGCTCAGTGGCATTAAGATATATTGCCTATCGGCCTCGTAATTCTTCATGGAAGGAAAGAAATGCCTGTCAAATGCGAATGACAGATTGATCACTAAAGTCAATAGGACCTTGTGCATGTCCACACTCAAGATTTAACAGTTAACCTTTCCACTGACGTCACTGTATCGTGCTGGCAGAAGTTTCACATGTCATTTTTCTGAAATTTAGTATAACCAGGCTTAAATCTCAGGGTCAAATAAGATTTAAGGCTAACTGGCAATCCACTTGTTTTATTGAATTCCTAATGATCCAGTTAAATAAGGGATTTCTGGAAATATGCCTTGTGACAGAGATGTCAACATGGCAGAGCTGCATGTATTCAAATATTGACAATATTCACAGTCAGCATGTGCGTTTGTGTTACAGGAGTTCCAGGTGTCTTCATAACAATCTGGAGCATCACAAAAGCTTATTTACATGATGTTGGGTGAGTAAACGCAGTAAACTTGGTCGCAGAACGGCATTTTGATACTGTGCAATTTACTCATGCATATGGGCCATAAAAAATCATTTTGCTTGTTGTAGCCACTGTTACCTAAAAGTAACAATTACTTCATAAAGTAACACTATGAGTTTATGGGTTCAGTTGAATTTCTGATCTCTACACACCTTTTGCCAATTGCTACAGTATAGCTGACGTTGTAAATTTCACCGAAGGCTGTTCCTCGATGATAAATGACATGCCTTCATGGAGGTCAGTAGGCTATATATAGAGCAGACCTCATAGGAGGGGGCATTTGAAAATAATTTATGTGGATAATTTCATTTTCATTGCCACGTTTTTCTTATTTATTTCTTTGTTTGTTTTTGCACACAGTCTTCATGTGGATTGTTCAAACAGTGAGAGTCCTTGGAAATATTTTCCCAGTCATTTTCAACATGGGTTTTTTAAAAATAATTATTTAACAGAGTTCAAGACAATAAATCAATCAGCACTGAAAAAAGTTGAGTTCATTTGTGTTTATTTATGGCTTCTGAAGAAGCACAAACCATGACATAACCACCGTGGAGTTCAGGATAGGTCTGTTTAAAACGGTTCATACGTTATTGCTTGCAATAAATTCATCTGTGCATTAATTGGCTTAGAATTTGACTCAAGGAACCCAAGTGTTTTGCTTCATTACTAGTTTTATTCCATTGTTTTCTTTTGATAGATGTTGGGATATTATTGATGATCTGTGGTGGATTATTAAAACCCCTACATTGATAACAATACTGGTGAGTGACCTAACAGTAGCATGAAATCATAAATATAACAGGTGGTGCAGGGCCTAATCTGTTATTGCTGTTTTTCTAGATTAACTTCCTTCTCTTCATTTGTATCATCCGGATACTTCGGCAGAAAATCAGTTGCAGAGATATTGGGAGAAACGAGTCACACCAGTACTCGTGAGTTTTTAGACCACAGGCATTGCTGTCTTACATGCACAATACAAAAACAAACATGTTTTTTTAATTCTACAGGAGACTGGCAAAATCTACTCTACTTTTGATTCCCTTGTTTGGGATAAACTACATAATCTTTGTCTTCATGCCTCATCACTTCCAGTCTTATGTGCGTCTGGTGTTTGACTTGATCCTGGGGTCCTTTCAGGTAGGTGGCAGGAGACTGGAACATGTTTTTACCCACAGTCTTATAAGCTTTGCTTATCTAGCTAAGATTCTCTTAATGTCAATAGAATACTAAGATTTGCCACAGCAATAGATTCACCATGGGATCTGCCAGCATGCCGCAACCCCCAGACATGCCCAGTGATATTTATTCCCTCCATGTTTGTCATGCAGCCAGATGAAAAGGTTGATCGAGGATAAACAAAAATGGCCCAATTCGTTCACCCACAAATTAAAATTCTGCCATCATTTACTCAGCCTCAGTAAAGGAGTGATGTTCTAAATCTGTATTTTTTTGCACAAAAGAAGATATTCTGAAGAATATTGGTAACCAAACAGCTGACAGCAACCAATGATTTCCTCAGTATTGAACAGAATTAAAATATCTTCTTTTGTGTGCAGCAGCAGGTTTAGGTAAATAATGACAAAAGATTTCCCCTACTACCCCTTTAAATACTTCAAAGACTTAGCATCTATCTTTCTCTGAAATCAAACAGGTTAAAAAAAAAATAGAAACATTTTGTAGACTAAGACCGTTAATTTCATTATTGTTTAATTTATAATTAAAAAACATTTAATCAATAACGGCCCATCACTAGTATTTATATATGCAAACACATGCATGTGTATATTTAAGAAAAATATGTTATTTTGTATATTAAATATATATATATTTATAATATAAAATATAAGAGTATAAATATATGAATGTATAAATGTCAGGGTTGTGCATGCAGGAAACAGGCTGAGACGTTTAGCGATCAGACATTGACTTTTACTTGAACTGAGCAGCCCAAGAACTTCTACACGTACACAAACTAAATAATATTTACGATCGTCACACAGGACAGAATACAATGGGCTTAAGTACACAAGGGCAGATGCAAGACAAGTGAGGGACACAGGTGGCAGGGGTTAACTAATCAACTTAACAAGAACAGGAACTGGACCATATATAGACAAACAGGAAGAGAAGCCAAAGACATAGAACTAGTGACATAGAACACAGAAAGGGGCGTGACAATATACATGTGAATATTTTCAGTATTTATACTAGGTGTATTTATATAAACACAGTACACATACATACATTATGTAAACGAAAACTTTTATTTTGGATGTAATTAATCGCGGTTTGAAAGCACAAGTCTAAATATTATGCTCAGAAAATACTGAAATTAGATATAGAGTAAAAATGATTTATTTTGTATTATTTAATTATTTTCATTTGTTAAAATGTGTTTGTTGCAAAATTATAATTACAACAGTTGTAATTGAATTTAACATTGTTTTACATTGTTTGTCCTCTTTATTTTTCTTCAGGGATTTTGTGTTGCTGTCCTATACTGTTTTCTAAATGGAGAGGTAATATTATCAGTATTTAATGTTCTTTTGTGAGTTAGAGAGAACTGCATACACCAGTCAAAAGTTTGGAAACACATGACTGAATACGCTTCTTGTGATCCTAAAAGCCTTATCTAACAGAAATAATTTTTCTGAAAAATATTGATATTTTACTGACCTCTTACAAACACTCTCCAGGTCCAGTCTGAGATCAAACGAAAGTGGAGGCGGTGGCACATGCAGAGATTTCTGGGAGCAGACACCAAATACCAGCAACCCTCGATGACAAGCAACGGCCTGAACTTCAGCTCCCAAATCACCATGATGACAAAATGCAGCCCCTCCACGCGCCGCGCTTCCGCCTGCCAAGATGACTTCTCTTCCGTCTGAGCGCCGAGTGATGCTCCTTCTGAGACGAGACACAGAAAGATGAGTCTGTGCTCCACACACAGAGAGGCTGTCACCTGGGCCACCTCCATCATCTACAGGTTGCTCATTCCTGTAGGAACGTGAGGGAAACCGTGCAGCTCGTCGAGACCGTTTGGCATATGATGTATCATAGAATGTATAATACACATCTATCCCGGGGAGAAATATGCAATGAAAATAGACTTTTTGGCATTTGATTGTGTTTCACCAAACTACTGACTCAAGCTGGCTTTATGGATCTAATATTGTTGCTGAGGAGACTCGTTTGAATCATGGTCCACATGCATCGCCCCATTTTTGTGCACAACAACACAGACATTAATCTTCAGCGTTAAAGTTGGTCTCTTCTCTGTTTTCCCTGCCCTCATTATGCTGCTCAAGATTTCTCAGTCTCTTAATAATCTGTAAAGCTGAACGGTGACCTTTTGGGTCTCTAGTGACCAGGTTTTATTTTTATCTTCTTCCTTATTCCAGGAAAAAAGTAATGTGATTTAGACAGTTTGACATTCAGTTTTTGCATCCCCCCCTATTCGTGTCATGTGCTTGCGTGTCTGTGGACATGTGGACAAACACAAACGACTCTCATCGAGAGCCATAAAAGCATGTTTACTTGTGCGGCAGAAATGGTGCGTCATGCTTTATGTTTTATAATAGTGATTTAAAGTGTAAATGTATAGTTACATGTGAAAATGTACATGGGTTGTGTAACAGTGCACATAAAACACTTCACATAAAAAACAATTGCAAAAGATGCATTTTTAGGAGATTGGACTTTCTAAAGAGGATTTTTAGTCTGAAATCCTTTTAGCTGTCATAAGTACATGCGTAGTGTTAGTCATAGTTGCTGGCAGAAAAATGCTCCCGCATGTTTGCATGCACAGTTCTTGTACCTCATTGTGAATAAGATTTTGTTGCTGTTTTTGAAAAGTGTATTGTGGATGTTGTCATAGAAAGTATACAGATCAATTTATTACATTCGATTTTTCTATTAAATTATGTATTATTTTTATTTTAACAAATGGTCGATATCACCGGTGTGCAATTTAATTTGTTTATTTTTTTATTGTTATATTGTATTTTATTTTCATTTTAACAGGTAATCTTTATCCATCCATCCAGTATGTATTTATACACATGGCTCTGTGTAAAAACTAAACACATTGTATTAACTCTGGCATTAATTCAATCACAATAGCACTATTAGGATGACAATCAAATCTTGCGCAAGAATGATGGAGTGAGGGAAACCACAGCCAGTGAAAGGTGAAGGAGATCTCATTTTGTTTACCTCCTATCTAAAACACATCTGTCATTTATTTATCTACCAATTCCCTCGTTAAATTATTCTCGTAACTCTCCCTCTCTTCTTCCCTTTGTGTATCTCTCTGTATATCGTTTTCAGTGTTTGAATACCAGTGAGCATGATGATGTCACAGCACACCGATTAGCCAAACGCAGCATGGTTAAGCGTGGTTTAAAATTACAGCGAGATCTTCAATACGTAAACAAAATGATGTTTATAGACGTGAGCAGATGAGCCAACAGGAGGCGGCGTCTCCTGAGGATTTCATTGAAATGAATGACTCCCACGAGGAGACTAATCCTAGAATCATACCGGGTTAATTAGTACAATATAGATATTAATTATTTAAGCATGCAACCCCTTCTGATGTCCAAAAGTGTCATCTAGTTCACATATGGAAATTATTGTCAAAGCCTATATTATAATTAAATTCCCATATCTCATTTTTACGACCATAAACATCTTTGTCTGAGAGGTTTATTATAGACCCTGTAATTTATGTTTATTTGCTATTTACTCATGAACCTCAACATCACTGTATGATTTACAGCCTTCCTCTTACGCCATGTTGTTAAGGACATTTGTCCAATGATTCTAATCTTTTGATTCATTTGTTTAACACTAAATGTGCTACAGCAGACCCATCGTTATCATCTTTTACTTTTTTTTTTTTTTGTCAGCACACACTCCCAACTTATGCATGATAACAATAAAGACAGAAAACAACTGTAAAACTAACTGTTAAATTACATATAAAATCAGAATAGAATGCAGAATGAATGTATTGCACAAAATGAGATAAAACATTTTACATTTAGGGATTTTGTGCATGTCTATATTTAGGGCTTTTTAAAAAACGTAACACAACTACAGTCAGTCAAAAAAATAAATGTTTTACTCCAAATAATCCTGTTATTATCACAAGTATCATCACTCAGCCTAAAGACAGAATTCATAGGCATGTACATAATAAACTCAGCTAAGTTGCATTTCAAATCCAGCCCCTGTGTTATATAATACAGCTCTGCAATGTTTACTGATTTTGTCGTTTTTCTTTCTTTCTTTTGCTCTGTTTTTGAGCTTAATATTATTCCTTTGCCATCAAAACATGCCATTAACTAAAGCATACACTGAGTACATTGACGTCTGCAGATCTGCACACTAGACCCAAAATAAACTCTACACAGGCAACTCTTAACACAAAATATATCATTTTATCCCCCCAAATGTTATATTTGTATAGCCTTTTTTGTCATGTTTGATGGCACATGATGTGCACCAAGTCTTGGATAAACTCGGTAATAAACACTTCTGGTATAATAAACTAGGTCTTACTGTTCTGCAGGGACCTGCTAACATTTGCACAGAAAACCCCAGATCCTAACAAAGGCGTTTATTGCGTTTTTGTTGTTGTTGACCTTTTTAAGTCAGTTAATAAAATATTTTAAGAGTTAGGAGTAAGACGTCACATATTAAATAGCAATTTCAAAACATGAAAAGTAACATTCTTTAATAGATGCAATAAAGTGTAGAGCGGACTGGACAAGATGAAACGTCTCAGGCGATGCTGTGAGTCTAACGATGGCGTCGAGAACAGCGTCCAACAGAGAGCTGTGTTGTAGCGCCACCGCGCGGCCGCAGCTGCGCTCCGCCGGTGTGTGCGGTGAACCGGTTCACTCCGCGGTGGACTCGCTGACCTCGCTGCCTCGGGCTCTCACTGCGCAGCGGCGCCAGGTGCTCAAGGAGACCGTTTAAGCGCATCCAAAAATGTGTTCTACCTGAGCGATTATTCTGCCATTTGTAACCATAATTCAGCTCCGAACGCTTGGAATGGTATTTCCCCCCTCATTTAATCACGTCCCTGTCGCTTTAAAGCTCCAGACAAAACGACCCATATGATTTTCCACCTCCAATCATCATCACTCCCCCGGCCGAGAGTGCGAGCCCATCTGCATGGCGAAAACGGACAGATGTCTAAACAGAAGAGCGCAGTGTGGATATAAATGACAGCTATTTCCCTGAAAACGAAGCTCTGAAATGCTAAGGAAGGGAGACGGTACTCCTTCGAGGCAGAGCCCACTGAATCACCATGGTAGTAAGACCCTTCTCGGACTGTTTTTGTTACCTGCATGTCTGTGGATGTTTACTCGGCCTGGATAACCTGTCAGGCATCAGTCACATCTCGAGGAAGACGTGCATGTCATGCAGATGTGCTGACAGTGTTCCGCTTCCACATCTGTCGAGAGCTGCTACAACTTTCTGCTACTTTTTGATAAGATGATGTTGTAAAGATTGTTACTACCGAAACATGTGCTGAAATGTTAATACTTAACTTACCACCCTTAACAAATCTAACAACACTTGCTAAATATATGCAACATGCATAATTGTTCCTTTCGGGGTACTAAAGCATTTCAAAGGGGCAGTACCCTCAAAGCAACCTTCTTCATCCCCAAAGGGTGCGTATTAGTGCATTAAGTATTCTTAGTAGTAATGTGTACGTATATGGTATTATTATGAAACGTTTAGTGGTACAGAAGGAACAAAGTTGGCCTTTAAGTGTACTGCCCCAGTGACAAACTGTACCCCTAAAGTTTTTTGTTTTTCTTTCTGAGACTTTACCTATTCCAGCTCATGACTTTGGAGAATTGTGGCTAAAAATTATTGTTTTTTTTTATAATGTTGGTGTATACATACACACACACACAGACATATAGGCTACATATAATAATACAACTAAACTAAATAAATATATTCTTGACATATAGGCCATAATAGTTGATAACATAACAATAATAATATAACCTAATATAATGGATTTACATGTCATTACTGTCTACTTAATAATTCTTTAATTCTTTATTTTTATTTATCTGTAATATAACAGTTATAGTCTGGATAATTGGATAATCATACTGATACATAGAATATACAATTTTATAATATAATATTATAAATTTATAATAATATTATATATTTCTATAAATATATATAAAATGTAAAAACAGCTGTACGTTTTCAGGATAAATATCAAGCTTGGAGTTATAAAGATAATACGTGTTCAATATTTAAAAATAATCTTAATCTAATCTAATGTAACAATGTAATATAATATACAATTTCGGAAATCTGCACTGGTTACGTGTCGAGATAATTGGATAATTTTATTGTGACAGCTGTATGATTTAAATAATCTGTAAATACCGTACATAATAAAATATACATTTATAAAATATCCAAAAGCAGCTACTATTTTAAGCAAAATATCAAGCTTGTCCTCATAAAGAAAACATGAACAAAAATGTCTGTATCATGTTTAAATGATATAACATGATGTCATATAAAACATGTTTTCATACAAATGGTTTTATATTTCTAGAATTTAAAAATAATAGTGAGCTTGACAGCTACCTTTAAAATGACAATATATATAGAATATGTACCAGCCTGTTGTTTTTATTGTAGCGTAAACCAATATCTACCATTTAAACTTTTCAATTCAATCTGATGTTGTTTTGTAGCTCATAGTGGAGAAGACTGCTGAGCATCCATCTGCAGAGTTCTCCCTCGTTGAGGATGTGGCCCTTCACTGCACCTTTTTAATGGACAGGTTGAACAAGCAGCGTCTGTTTCAGCCAGACCTGTGTGACGTAGACATCGTCCTCCTTCATCACCAGACTTCTTTCCAGGCCCATAAGGGTGTCCTAGCAGCCTACAGCCCCTTCTTCCACTCGCTGTTTGCGTCGAGCAAGGAGCTGCGGCGCGTGGAGCTCTCTCTGGAGACTCTCAAGCCTCAAGGCCTGCAGCAGATCCTCGACTTCATCTACACCTCCAAGCTGCTGGTCTCTGGCAGCAATGCCCAAGACGTGCTCAAGGCTGCCACGGTGCTCCAGATGAGCAACATCGTCACTTCCTGCAGTGAGCTCGTTACCAGAGGCTCGCTGGACATCAGTCCCAGTGTGGACCAAGCCAAACAGAGCTGGAGCAACAACAGCTCGGTGAACTCCAGCTTTCACATGGAGATCAAGCAAGAGAAGGACCCCACCTGTGCCAGGATCTATGGAGGGAAAAGTGAAGGGAACCCGTATGCTGTTCAGGTTGGCGAAGGGAAGGCAATGGAAAACCTGAAGGACTCTGAAGATCTTGATTCATTTAATAGAGAGCAAATAATTGTGGAGTTGAACCTAAACAACCAAACGCTTAATGTGTCCAAAGGTTCAGAGGGAAACACAGCCGCTCAATCGGCTTCTGGTCAACAGCTTCCTGGAAAAGGAAGGAGGAGCGAAGAGACTGCTGAGGAACCAAGAGGCAATCTGGCTTTGGAGGAGGAGGAAGATGAGCAAAGTGAAGATGATGATGTGAGACTTGAAGGCACCAGTGAAGAGGAAGGAGAGCAGACATTACCTGCATTCGTGTCTGAAAGACCAATGCGACAAACCCGGGCCTCTGCCGATGCTGTAGTGTTGGTCTCCAGGAGAAACCGTGTGAGAGAGAGCCAGGAGACGGCTCACGGAGGAGACAGTGATGAGCTTCTGGAGCAGGACAGCTTGACGTTTCAGAGCTTCACCTGCGTGAGGTGCCCCAAGACATTCAACGACCGCTGGTACCTGGAGAAACACATGAACGTGTCACACAATCGCATGCATATCTGTGACAAGTGTGACAAACGCTTCCTTATGGAGAGCGAGCTGCTGCTGCATCAGCAGACTGACTGTGAGAAGAGCATACAGGTATGAGAGTGACAGCACCTTTTTTTTGGATGAGCAGATCTTTCAATATTTTTTGCTCTTTTGGAAAGTCATATAAACACTGTAATGGATTTTGTGTTTTGTTTTGTTTTTATTATTCTGGGGCAAATGGGAATGTCAAAAATGTATTTTTCACCCTCATGTTGTTCCAAACCCGTAAGCTCATTGTTCATCTTCATAAAACAAATTAAGATATTTTTAATGAAATTCTGAGAGCTTTCGTATCCTACGTACATAGACAGCAAAGGTCCTTGCATGTTCAAGGCCCAGAAAGGTACCAAAAACATTGGCAAAGTAGTCCGTGGGACATCAGTGGCTTAATTTGAATTTTATGAAGCTACGAGAATACAGAACAGCATACTTTGTTTATGTTCAGTGGATACCAAAATTGCGCCAAGGTGATGCAGAGGCAATCGTTGAATAAAGTCCTTTTTTTTGTTATCTTTGTGCACAAAAAATATTCTTAAAATTTCAGATGAACCCCTGATGTCACATGGATTATTTTACCGATGCTCTTGCTACGTTTTCTGGACCTTGACCATGTAAGGACCCTTGCTGTGTGTGCAGGTTCAGAAAGCTCTCGGAAATTCATCAAAAAATATGTTTTGAAGAAGAACGATGGACTTACGTGGGGGTGAATAACTAATGACAGAATTTTCATTTTAAAGGGTGAACCATTTAACTTTTTTATTATTATTTATATATATATATATATATATATATTTATATACAGTATATACAGTACTGTGTGTGTGAAAGATTTAATGGTTTCACTGGTTATTAATATAAAAAAAATCTATTTCATATTTTTATGACAAAACAAAACAACATCATGTCATATTTGTAAATAAATAAAAAAGTATTTTTATGTCTACAATTACATTTGAAACCCATTTTCCTGAAAATTGAATAAATGATTTTTAAAACCATACGAACCCAGCATGAATACAGAAAATACATATTCCATATCCATCACCTGGATATTTAAATCAATTATTGGTAAAAATTTATAATAAGGTTCCATTTGTTAGCATTAATTAACCACATAAACTAACAATGAAACATAATATAAATGTTAGTTAATGGACCTGAGCTAACATAGACTAACAATGAACACTTTTGTTTTCTAACGTTAACAAAGATAAATACTGTAACAACGTATCGCTTATTGTCAGTTACTGTTAGCTAATGCAGTGAATACAAATAACAAATGCAGACCATTGCGACAAAAGAAATAATGCAGTAAAGTAATTTACTTTATGGACTGGACATGACTGCATTTGCATGATTGTTTTTACTAGTCATTGTCTCATTTTGTAGTGTCTAACGTGTGGAAAAGCCTTCAGGAAGCTCTGGTCACTTCATGAGCACAATAAGATTGTTCATGGCTACGCTGAGAAAAAGTACACTTGTGAGATCTGTGAGAAGAAATTCTACACAATGGCTCATGTACGCAAGCACATGGTCGGTGAGTTGTTTTACCGCCATTTCTCTCAAACGTTTAATCCCTGTCGGGTACTCTAAACCGTAAACTTTAACTATCTGATTGATCATTTTCTGTGTCTTTAGCCCACACAAAAGAGATGCCGTTTACCTGTGAGACATGTGGCAAGTCATTTAAAAGGAGCATGTCACTGAAGGTCCACTCTCTCCAACATTCAGGAGAGAAACCTTTCCAGTGTGAGGTATACTTGAATTAAACAATGAAGTAGAAGAAACATTAATGACTATTGATTCCTAAAATCTCAAGAATGATTGTTATTTTTTTGTTATATATTATATTATAAACACACTGCCATCCAAAAGTTTGGAAACTTTCTAAAAAAGTGGGGTTGTGGACAATATTGGCATGAATCTTTTTTCATTTGTGATATTTTGGCTCCGATAACGTACAACACGAACTATGAAAACATATTTTATTACATAAACAGTTTATACATAGAAAATACATTTATGAATCATCAAAATATCCACCATTAGCAGCTATTACAGCTCTTCATAATCTAAGCATCTGAGCTGTCACTTTATTCAAACATTGACTTGATATATTACTCCAAGACTCCTGAAGGAATGGCCAAAGATGATTCACACTGGTTAGACACTTCTTACGGACATCACTGTCCAGTTCCTCCCATAGTAGCTCAGTAGGGTTGAGGTCAGGTGATTGGGGAGGCTAGTCCATGACAGACATGATGACTGTTTCCTCTCCAAATAGGTTGTATTTGCACCAAAAATTAGACCAAAAGATATCATCCGAAACCACACTTTGCCAGGGGTGTTTCCAAATGTTTGGAGGGCGGCGTATGCACTCACACACACATATACAATTACCATTATTAGAACATTCCCTTTATCTGCATTTCCTCTCAGCAACACAACAAAACATTCTAATAAGTAATTCTGTTAAAAAATGATAAGTAACTGATTATGAATCAGTCTAAAACACTATATGTGAAAATGACATGAATAATAAATGTATTAAATCAGAAGATCTGTATTGAACCCCATCAAGAGTAAACACGAAATGTTTTTCTTAACAGTAAAACGAACCATAACCAATGAAGTTATGTTTTTAGCCCAGAATTATCAGAAATCCACTATTAGCTGCTGGCCATGTTTGAAATCCATCCACTTCTTGTCCTTTAGGTCTGCAGTGAGCGTTTTCAGTATAAGTACCAGCTGCGCTCTCACATGAGCATCCACATCGGACACAAGCAGTTCATGTGTCAGTGGTGTGGGAAGGACTTCAATATGAAACAGTATTTTGATGAACACATGAAGACACACACAGGTGAGATGCTTGTATGCATGTGCAACACTTAGAAGTTCTTCATGCGCTCCGTCTAAGAGGTCTGCTGGTTCTTTTTAGGAGAGAAACCATATATTTGTGAGATCTGTGGGAAGAGCTTCACGAGTCGCCCCAACATGAAGCGGCATCGGCGTACACACACGGGAGAGAAGCCTTACCCCTGTGAAGCTTGCGGCCAGCGTTTCCGCTTCTCCAACATGCTGAAATCTCACAAAGAGAAGTGTTCCCAGGCCAGGAACCCTCCCCTGCTGGACTCCTCTGCTATAACCAATCAAACACAAGCTGCTGCGACCCAAGAACTGGAAACACGGAGAGATATTACCCCACACCTACATGGAGTAGTCTCTTTTCCATCATCTATGCTGCACTCGGTGGATGGGGGTCCGTCACATTCTCAGCTGCGTTCCCTTACTCCTCTGTACTCTTCTGGTAGGACAGACTCCAGGAACATGTAACTACTGCTCTGTATTATACTATTGTTTCTTTGTGATGCAGAGATATTTTTTATGTAGCAAAGAGTCATGTTAGTCTTCACATCATACTCTGTAATATCCCTTATGTTCCCATTTTAAACGTTGACAGAGTCCTCTCTACGCTATATTAATCCCTAATTAGGCTAAAAAAAATTAAGTATGATACTAAAACTATTACCTAGATGTAGAATGCTAAATGTAAGACATTTATGCTTTATGTACAGTATATTAAGAGAATACTAAATAAATAACAGCAAGCTTTCAGTTTACTTTTTATTGGTTTAGATACTTTATGTAAGAGTTTGTTAGTAAGCACTATGTGTGTTCGGGGTAATGATATATATGCGTATTCAGAGACTTATAAGTGGTTGGTGGTGGAAATGTGCAGTCAGTAGATTCTGTTTCTTGACTGAATTGTTGGTGTAAGGGGTTTCATAAATATTTGTTTAGCCCTTACATTTTGTCATAGTTTTATCATTTCTGTTAGAATTGTATTTTTTCCTTAAGCACCTTAACATTTGTGAATGACTACAATTTCTTTGTTATCAAGAGATGGAATTTTATTAGTGTAGTGTGCGGCTAAAAAACCTTGAGGGTTTGTGTTTTTGGTGATGTTCAGATTCATGAATGTGTTTAGGCTGTAGGTTAGAAAAACCACAGCAGCCACTGAACAGGTGAACTGGTAGAGATTGTATTACAGTATATCATTAATAGTGCTGTCAAATGATTAATCATGATGATATAAAAGCTTTTGTTTATGTAATATATATGTGTGTTCTAGTGTATATATATATATACATATATATAATGTATATACAAAACACATACAAACGTGCATGTTTATATTTAAGAAAAATATGTTATATTTATATATTAAATATATTTGTATATAACATTAAATACAAGAATGTAAATATATAAACGTATATACATGAAAATATTTTTTAAATATAATCTTTATGTGTGTGTATATATATATAGATTATAAATATGCACAGTACACACATATATTTTTGTAAACAAAAATATTGTTTATTTTGGATGCATTTAACAGTGGTTAATCGTTTGACAGCACTAATTATGAATGAAAAAATCTGTTTAGTGTTTAGCCACAGTCTCATGCAGACTCTAATTTTTGATCTTCTAAATTGAAAATCTATTTTTTATTGTTTTTAGCTGGTCATTTTTGCACTGTAGACAAGAAACGTATCATTTCAGATCTGTAAATGTTTTTACACAGCAATATATTTTTATGAATTGGGTATTGCAATCTTGTTTTATTGCTGTAATGTTTTTTATTTCTGTCTATCTAATTAAGAATATTTTGGTCTATGCACAATGTTCCAAAACCCGAGAGGTGTTCAGATCTCTTCATTCCAGAGTGTTTGTGTTTGCAGCACTAGCTGTTTATTATTCCTGATGAAAATATCTCTGAAGGACCTGTCAAGCAGTATCAGCAACAAAAAAAGATGCCATACATAATAGAAAATCCTTGTATTCTTTCACCTTTACTTTTTTATTTTCACGTGGGTATATGACAATATTTGTGTGTATGACATTTACCACAGACAGTTGTGTTTTGTTGTTTGTGATTTTTAGTTTGGTCATTGTCTACAGTATATTAGATTATTGTTTAGTCACCATTTATTTCTCTTTTTTGAATGTAAGAACATTGTACTTGGTCATAATTGCAAAATGTTCAATTGTAGTTATCATCTAAAAATAACATAATAGAATGATAGAAATCAATGTACATGGTTTATTTAAATAATTCAAATTATTCAACATATTACCCAAAATGACTAACAAAGCATTCTTATGAAAAAGAAATGTATGGTCTTGTGTTTGTCTCCATCTGCTGAGTTTTCTTGTAACAGCAGCATCAAACATTGCTCTATTACATATAGTATATAAGATCACAAACAAATCAAGTCTGTGACAAATGATTCAATGGAATATGTATTGCTCTTTTATGAAAATGGGGCGACATATGTGTATCTTGTCAGTAGATGATAGCTGTAGATCACATCTTTGTGAATCTCAATGTGTTCAGACGCACTCCAACCACCGTGGCCCCAGCAGCATAACTGATCTCCCTTAGGATCCCATTCCAGCAGTTCTCCTCCTCCTCAAACCTGTCACACAAATCACAATTCAATGATCAAATTTCAACTTTAGTTTCAAATATATAACCAAGTTTCATTAGGCCAGTAAGTCTTATTAAACCAGTTTGAGCTCAATATAAATCCTCACCTCCATATGTCATTCATTTCAGTGGGTTCCAGTTTTTCTGTGGTCTCATTGGGCATCATAGCGAAACCCCCCACAGCATACAAGCAGCCGCCCAGTTCGATCAGGTTAAGTGAGCTTCTCTCCTGAGGAAACCCCACGAACTCTGACCAGCTGAGCAGGAGACACACAAGTGAGCAGTTTGCCTGTGTTAAACAGTCTTGACAAAATATATTAAAAACGTGTGACTTACGAGTTCTTTGCGATGTCATAGACCTCCACACTGCTAGTCAGGCCGTTATCGGTAACTCCAGTCACCACATAGATTTGGTTTTTATGAACAGCAGTGCCGAACAGCGAGCGGGCGGTTTTCATGGGTGCAAGATCCTTCCATTCAAACTTGGCGGGGTCATAGACACATACTCTCCTCAGGCATTTCCTGTACATTACATTTCATGTAAGTCTGGTCATGGAAATCAAAGACAGGATAAAATCAGGTTCTTTACTTACTTGCTCTCAGTTTTTCCACCTATCACATAGACCAGTCCTTTGTGTGAAACAATTCCATGTCCATAAACTGCATACGGAAGAGGGTCTGACTCTCCCCATTTGAATGACCTGTGTGAAAATGTACAGTTTCAAATATATATGACAGAGAACATCCTGTTGATCTGCAGGGACTACGGCAAGGGAAATATAAGAGGGGAAAACTGGCATAAAATTGGCCTAATGACTGTATTGATGCAACTAATTATTTATTGACATGGCGCGTGTAACTGTGACATGTCAGTGTGAATGATTAAAATGACTGGTTGTTGATTTAGTTGTAGCTTTGGTTCATTCAGTGAAGGATTCGTTAGACTGATCTATAAGTGCCTAGATAGCAACAGGTTGAATGTTGTAGGTTGCCAGGTTGAGGTCACAAATGGGTTGAAATGTGTATTACGTGTCAAATTAATGAGTAGAATGTGCTTCAAATTAAATGGGCAATCTTGGAATAATATATTGACGGGTCTACTCATATGTTTGAGCCATTAAAATTACCTGGAGAAATATGGGAAGGGAGTGGGAGATGGGTGTTAAATACAGGAGGGTTGACAGATATGCATTCATAACGTCTCATGTTAAAAAATGTAGAAAAAAATCTTAAAGGCCTGTTCACACCAAGCACTATAAAGATAATAATAACTATATTTGCGCACACAACAGCGAACGATATCATTCAAGTTAAAAGCGCGCCTGCCTCTTTAAATTTTCAAGCGTGTGATAGCAGGATTGATTCTGATTGGTTGTCAATGTTTCTATCGTTCATCAGCTGGAACAAATCGTTCTGAAAATGATTCCCAACGATATAATTTCTCTGTGCCTTATCGTTAAGCCCCGTTCACACCAAGCACAATAACTGTAATGATAACGATAAGGTATAATTCGATAAAGGTATAATTCAAAAAATCTTTCTCAATGTAAAAGGATAGCAGCGTCCACAGCACAACTATAACGATAAAGGCGCAGAGAAACCGTATTGTTGGAATCATTTCCAGCTGATGAATGATACAAACACTGACAGCCAATCAGAATCAATCCTGCAAATCACGAGCTTGAGAATTTAAAGTGGCAGACACGCTTGAGCTTTTAATAAACAGATGATATCGTTTGCTGGTGTGGATGCAAATATAGCTATCATTATCGCTATCTTTACAGTTATCCTGCTTGGTGTGAACGGGCCTTAACTTAGAAAACACAATCCTCCTATTTCATACTTTGCGCAACCTGAAAACCGCTGCTTCTACGAGCTCAATATATGTCATCTGCTGTTTGATTGTACTCACTGTCTGTCGTAGACCATAACAGAATCTAGTGCACGTTCTCCCTCCTTCAGCTCTTTTCCGCCCACCACATAGATGGAGTTCTCAGCCTCCGCCAGACCAAACAGACAGCGAGGGTCTGGTAGTGAGGGCATCCCTAACCATCCAGAGCTCATGGGATCAAACTGTAGAATGAAGAAGACATTCTAGATTAAAAGCACTGTTGCCTTCTCCTACCAACCTAATTATTAGTTTGAGTCCTCCAAGACAATCTCTTCAAAGTTTTTTTCTTGAATTACATGAGGAAAATGTCATGCAGGCAACTTTAAAAACATGACACATGAGCTTCAAAGCTTTAACAGGTGCTCTGAAGCAAAGTGGACCCTGTGGGTCATTCTCACAAATGTATTTTTGGAACCAGAGATACACAATGCTTTGAATCATTGATTTGTAATGCAAGCGTTTTTAGCAACATTAGCAAGACTTGACCGTGCGTTACCTGAAGAAAGTACGAACTGAACGGCTGTTCTTTGTTCTCTTCGTTGTACATCAGACCTCCAGCAACAAAGATCTGATTTTCCTTTGTGACAAGACTACAATGGTTCTTAGGGATCTCGGTAGATGAAGACGCCACGTAGCACTCGTTTGCGCCAACGTCATAGGCTACAGTTCCTGTATCGCTAATCATCAATAAAAGTTCAGTTTGAAACATTCCAAAACGTGGATTGTCATTTAGGATTCCCGGCAGCAAACCCTCCTCATCCTCGTCCCTAGAATCTGCTTTCTCGCCTTCCTTCTTGACCCTTTTGACCCTGTGTAGCAGTCCTTTCTGTGCATCCTTGACGATCTGAAGCTCCTTCTTGAGCTCCTGATTCGTCCTGATCAGTCTGTGGCCCTCGACTTTCTCTTCAAAGTAACTCGTCGGCATAAGACGGAAACGTACACAGTGTAAAAGTTGAGGCAGGTCATTCAATCTCTCACCCGTGTCGTACTCCACCCAGTCCATGACAGCTTCAAACACCAGCTCTTCTCGTTCCACATTTAGAGAGTCACATGTGATGATAGCCGCCAACTCGCTGGGACCCAACTGATGGAAGTCCTGGTCCCGAATGATGAGGGCATAGCGGTCACAGATGAAGTCCCGAGCCTCCATAGCCAAACGTGGACAGTCCAGCAACAGTCCCAGTCTAAAGATGGCCAGGCAGTTACTGAGAACCAGCTTCTGCTGCAGATACGACACACACACGCTGAAGATCGATGGAATCTGGTACATGTTGGCCGCCATGAAAATGTCTTGGACGTTATGCTCAGTCAAGTTGATATCCGAGGTGTATATGTACCTCAAGATCATTCCCACGACTCCAGGTTCGATGTCTTTTAGAACGATCTCCCGCTTTTTGCTCTCTTCCAGGTCTGAAAGGAACATGGCTTTGAAGTAAGGGCTGCTAGCGGCTAGCACTAGGCGATGACAAGGAAACTCTTTGTCTTTGATCTTCAGAACGCAGTCCACAAACTTGTTAGCATCCAGGAGATCGCTGAGCCCATCTTGTAGGAGCGTTTGCTGGTACATCCGTGGCTCCGTCACTGGGTCCACTGACAAGGAGGCCATCTTGTTATGGTTTGATGTTATATTTCAGTAGGAGGGAGGGGTGTCCTGGTCCTCTCCCACTGCAGAACTGACTGTATTAACACTATTACTCTAAAAGAGAAATGGCGGAGGATGTGACGCTTTGGTGTGGCCTCAGCTCCTCAGCTGTCACAAGCTATCAGCTGCTGACTGTCCATCTATATATAGAAATGCATAAATGAAGCACACTAAGGGCCTGAAATACAAGCTGTCCCCCCCTTCCCCCGAACAAACAGATCAGACCAACAGCTGACATGTTGCTCACTGGGAATATTAAGTTGTAGATCTTGCGGAGAAGGACAGTAGAGTGCCTCAAGACGGTTGTGAAACGTGAACAGTGTGAAAAGAATGTTACAGAGTAAAAGAAATTATGGAAATCAAACCCATTGAGGACTAGTTTAAAAATGAGACAAACAGAATAGAACTGCCTGTTTCCTTGGGAGATTAAAAGTCCACCTAGTGAAGCCCTCTAGTGGAGCAACTCGGTATTATGGGCTTCCACATCTCTTAGCATGCACTGCTAATATTTAAATTCACAACAGGGGAAAAGGACATGTCCTAGGTTAGACTTGAACCTGGGCTACATGAGCACAAGAGTGCTTTATTTCTTCCAGTTCCAGTAGAATGCATTACATTTTTGTTGTTTTGCCATTTTATCATATGGACAGGACTGAAGATGGCAGGGAAACAGAACTGAAAACTTGCATCCCTACCTTAAGACCCATAACATAACATGTCTGTGCTAACTTGTTTACATTTTCACCTTGAACCAATTAAACACAAACAGGTTTTTATTTAGAGCAATTTCTGTTAGCAGGTATTTAATAAAATAATTTCTGTTTGAAGTTATAAACTTTCTAAAGGCACACTCAAAAGTTATTACAATAACCATTTTTTCTTTAAAAAATAAAGTCTAAATAAGATTAATAATAATTAAAAAAAAAACATTTTTTTTAGTTAATCTATAGTGTATATGACGACAAGAGTATGTCTAATTTGAGTTAATAACCTAATGTAAGGTGACAAAAAATCCAAAGAGAGACTGAAAACTAGGGGATATGTAATTGCATGCCTCTAATAGCATAGCAGACCTACAGTATTCATCAGTGCGTATTTTAGGCCTATTAATCAAATCAAATCTCTAGTGTGCCACTCACAGCCCGATGTAGGACAAAGCCTAATAGGGGAATGTGTTCACACCATATCATTTGCTCGAGTGTGACATGTGTAACAGAAAGATTAATGCTGTGAAGTGACTAAGCTTTGTGCAGTTTAATGGGGCATCATATACTTTATAAGTAGTATAGACCTATGTAAAATAACAAAACAAGTTTAACATTCTTAAAATGTATGTTTTGTGTCATAATAATGGCTGTAAACCCGGGCTATTATAGTTAACTAAAACTGAAATTAAAACCATGAAGAAGTTGTTACTTGAAATTAAAATAAACATTTATTGAAATATAATATTTTATAAACTTTATTTCGACTAGTTGTTGAGAAAACCTTAAATGTTGTAATAAAATAAAAAACTGAAATGAATAAAACTTATATAGACATATTTTTAAAACATAAACGACAAAAGTATAAACGGCAAAACCACAACATATGTCCACTAATTCAAAATGTTATTAGAAACTAAAATAGTATATCAACAGTGCTCAAATAGTGCTGCTTTCAACATATTAAGTATTGAAATAAAAGACAACCATGAAAACATTGTACATTTTCATTTTATTGTTCAATATATTATTTATTCATAAAATATTTGGCAAGCCCATTCTTTAAATAGCCATATCCACTAAAAATATAAATAAAAAATGCACTTGGTTGGTTTGTTTGTGCTAGAGTATGTCAGAGAACAGGTTGCATTTGGCTAAAGCAAGTGCACTTCAGAACTATTCACAGTTAAAAACATCTTTTTTAAAACAGACTTGTGCAAACCAGTGACCATAGTGATGGGACTGCATCGGTCTGGCATGAAAGCTCGGGGGCAGAATTAACAAGAAGGACCTCAAGAGCCGGATCAGATTCAATGACCTCTCTGTCCTTTACTCTGCCTTTTGTTTGCCCGCCTCTGTGGGCGGCACTGGTTCCGGATCATCCAGCAGAGCCTGCTTTCGCTCTCTCTCCTTTATCAGCTGCACGCCACAGTAAGTCACAAACAGCACCAAGAGCGTGGACAAGGGGAAGCCTGGAGGAATCACAAGGGTGCTATTATTCTCCATGTACATACTGTGTTTGTCCCATTCCTCTTATGCAGCTTTACGATGTATATATACATCATACATGAGTGATTTAGATATGCAGGAAACACATTCAGATTCGAGCTACTTTCCTTTGTTTTTATTATATAATGGCCTAAAACAAAACGCTTACCTTTAAGAAGCAGTCTCTTAGCAACCAGCTGAGCAAAATCAAGACTGTTCAGCGCCAGGACATTGTACAGGACGATTTGCCAGAAGTTAACAGCGTTGAACAAGCCCCTGATTCGACGTGACATTGCCTCAGACATAAGATTGTGCTACAAAAATATTAGCATTACAGTATTACTCAGAGTTAGTGAATGCTGTTTTTTTTTATATCAGTGAAATGTAGGCTTATTAGTCATGATGTAATATTGATTGACAGTTGGTAGTGTAATGATTCAAAACCCAAATGCTCAATTCCCTTACAACTGAACGGCTCTGGGATCTTACCTCAATGGTGGAGAAAGGTGGCAGAGAGAACAATTTAGCCACCCACAGTTCAAAGTTCAGGCCAAAGCAGTTAAAGAAAGACCAGATGTAAACAAGCTCACAGGGTCCGAGCCACAGAGTTGTGACAGCAAAGGTGCAAATGGTTGCAAGAAGCTCCTTGAAGATGGCATCATGGTTTTCTCCAATATAGTCATAGACATATCTTTAACAAAGAACAGGAGACACATGGAAAGTTGAATATTTTTTGCTTAGTATACGGTGATACAAAAAATGATACATGTGATGATACACATCTTATTTGCTCACTTGCACAGCCAGTCATTGATTCCTCTGTCAAAGTGCCTAGAAAGATAAACATGCGATCTGGTTATGAATCCATCAACTGCTTCCAAAAACAAACTTTTTCTCGTCTCTTGATGAATGCTTACGTTTCAGCAAAGACATAGAGCATTGTGATGCATTTAGGAGGCTGAGGAGGGTCAAGATGGTCCAGTCTGGATACCGTGTTAATAACACCAAACATGACAGCTGCCTTAACCCAGTCATATACCAGATTGGAGTACGCCAAGCCGGCTGAATAATAAAAAAAAAGGACTGACTAGTGATAGTAAACAAATCAAATTGTACTTATATATAATTATACACTGTTTAGTACTTCTAAATGTCTGTTGTTCTAGTTATTTACTGACCCAGAGACCAGTCGGACAGTTGTTTCAAAAGCTTCAAATCGTTAGGGATGGTTAAAATGTACAGGAAATGGAAGAAGACATCAACCACAAAAATAGCCCCAAGGTGCACCAAAGCATGAATGGTGATGTTCCACATCTCTCTTTCTTTACGAGTCAAGTTAGGGTTGTTAGCCTGAGAAGATTAGAGGGATCATTACAGTGCAGAGTGACATTATCAACACTATAACAATTACGTATTTTCTTCTATATGCTGTATGTATTATAAAAACTATTACACGATTCCAGAAACTGGACAGAGGACTACAGTATTCAGGACTCACCTGCTCATGGAATCGATCAAAGGTCATGATAGGTCCAAAGAAGAAGAAAGGGAGGTAGAAGTTGTATTTAATCAGATCCAGGAAACTGTAGTTGCCCTCTTTCTTCTCACAGTTCTCTAGGGCAAAGCTCATACAGCGCATAATGGAGAAGCCACAGCCTCCGTAGAAGAGGACATCTTGGAGATCAAAAGACCCTGTCACAAAGCCTTCCTGCATCAAAACAAATGATCAGAACATCAAAATGACAAAACAAATGACTGTGGGGAAAAAGGGATTATAAACAATAACACAAAAACGGCTGTAAGAAAACGTTCATTATTAGAATCACTGATGCAAACCTCTTCAAATATGAGACAAATCCAAGTTCTGCTGTATAGCAGCTCTACAAAGACAACAGTGCCATTATTCAGCTTAAGCCAGTCCAGTGTTGATCCAGTTCAATTCAATAACTGTAAATCATATTAGAGAAACTATCGTTCGCTGCCTATGAACCTTCTCACCTGCCAGGTGTTAAAAGGCTCCATTTTGAAAGTTGCCAGGCTGGTAAGTCCGGCCACAAAGCAGAGCCACTTCCTCTTGACAATGGCCACACTGTAGAGGATTATGCAGTGAGACAGGATGAGAGTGATGTATGTCCATCCCATAGTAATCAGCACAGCCAGAGATCCATACAGCATATAGATCAAAGATCTGTTCTGTGGGTTAGGAGGGAAATTCCTTGTGAAAAGGCACATTTATGTAACCCAGCTGTCACATGCAACAATATTGAACTCTTTTTAATGAGCTACTGTTTCTGGTGTTTGAAATAACAAAGTAAATCCAGTATTAGCTTGAGTTCTAGCAGTACAAGTATTAGTCAGTTAGTATGATCCAAACTAAAATTGAAATGGAAAATTACCTTGAATAAATCTATACCAGCCTTCTTTGACAGCAGACAGAAACACGAAAGCATGTAACATTTCACACAACAATCAAATTAGATCATTTAACACATGCATAGTTAATATCAAATGTTTCAAAAATATTGTTTATTCAGACAAAACCATGCAATATTAACAAAACACTTAATATTAGCAAAATATTATCACTCTTAAATATTAATTCTGCATAATGTAAATAACCCCATACAGTACCTTTGGCGACAGCATTGAGCAGATCTTAGCAAAGATCACATGACCGGAGAGGGCGAACAGGATATGATTGCGGAATGTGGTAAACCACATTACCCATTCAAAATCTGACACATCCTGAAGAGACAGGGAATATTAGTCAAAATATGATGAAACAGAGTCATTTATGTAAAATACATCAAAACTTATTTATAAAGCACTTAGCAACCCCAAAATCCAAACCAAACACATAAAAAATAAAATAAATGAATACATCTTCTCAAACCCAGTTTTATGTTATGAAAAACGTTCCTTTAAAATTCCCATTAAGTTATGAAAACGTTATTGTTTGATTATTCTGAGAAAACGTTCACTTTTTTAGACATTGTATTAACGTTCTTATTTGGTTATTTAAATGTTATTTAAAACATTTTCAGAATGTTTTTAGTCTCTTGTTATATGAAGGTTCCAAGTACATTACTCAAAACGTTATAAAAACTTACCATTTCCCGTTCTATTAATATTCTAAGAACATTCCACTAACAACACAATGCTAATGTTTTTATCCAAACGTGTTTAGAATGTTCCAATAACAACTCAATGGCAACGTTTTTAAAACGTTCCACCAACAACACATCCTAACATTTTTAGAATGTTTATCCATTGCATAACGTTAAGTAAAACCTTCTACTAACGTCATGCAAGACTGTTTTTTGATAACTTTGAGAGAACCTTTAGATAACGTTTGCCAAAGTTACGAGAACGTTCCCTGTTAGCTGGGTCTTCACACAAATATGTCTTGAGGCTGTTTTTAAATACAGCAGTAGAGGATCTAATAATATACTTGCCATTTTTCTGCCAAAGTAGTGCCATCCTGGTTTAACATTCTCCCTAAATGCCTTTCTGTTCACATTCTCTGGAAAAAAAACAAAAGAAAGAGGAAAGATTTCACAAAAGCAGCAAGATGTGTCTTATGCTAAATGTTTTTTATTATTATTATTTATTATAAAACTTCAATTACTTTAAAAAGTACAATATGTATTGTTTATGCATGCAGTAATCTATGTAATAAACTAACCAAGTCATATAATATTACTGAAATATGTCAAATGGACAGCAGCTTCACTATTCCCCAGCAAACAGGGTGAGCTCCAGAGCAAAACCTAATAGCATTACATAAGGTAAAATTTGCCAGCCTACATATTTAGAGGCTTCTCTGTGATAATCCAGACTCTCAAATATATTCTGAGATTATGAAATGGTCCTGTGAAATCTGACAAATCTTTGTATTACAAATTTTAAAGATAATACAAATTGCATAACAGATCTTATTGGAGAGTCAGGGGTTGTTCAGGGTTATCTACGTAGGACTGGTACATTTAGAGCCAGTCTAAATTGATGTTCCTGTGTATATACTGAAAAATAGGCATAATCAATAGGCCTGTGCCATCTTTAAAAAGGGTGAGGCAGGACATGGCTAGCTGTAGCTCAGATGTCAATAAGCAAAGCAGTCTGCCCGCACAGAAATAATAATACACTGCTCAAAAGCAAATACACCTTCAGTTGTTGGGCACTACATGATACATGTAGATGTGAACATAAGTCTGTGATCTTAATGTAGAAAGACAAGGTGAGAGATAAAAATAAAGTGTACCACTGGAGGCCTCAATGATCCAGCTGCCTGCCCATAAGACTGCAAGAGAGAGGACGGCAGTGTAGAGGTACAGCTCAGTCTTTGGAAGGGCTGTCTTGATCCCCATGGTTAACCTGAAGAGAAGCCTTAACATTAAAATCCTGTTACACTCTATACAAAAATGAACCACTGACCACTCCACTTAGATATACCTTACCTCCACAAGCTTGTTTATGGTTGGTTTTATTGTTTGATATGGGAAATGTGCATAAAACATGGATTTATTAGGATGTCAAATCCTTATTTGGTTTTTACTTTGCTCTTTCGTAAAATAGTCTACAGTAGGTACAGTACTTTTATTAACCTCGCGCTCACACTCACTAAAATATCTTCTCAAATATCCACTAACTTTACTCTTCTTTTGGGTATGCTACTTTACAATTAGGTCAGAAGGACAATTTATTAAGTTAAGTTTAAGTCTATTGGTGACTTATGAGAAAGTTTAGCTCTAAAACTGTAAGAAGAAAAAAAATCCACGGTAGTGCTATGAAGCCGAAGACATTTTTACCTAATGATATCAGCGGGGAAACAACTGTCCCATCACTTTTGTGACGTGCAATAATAATATTAATAACGCTACAACTTAATTTTTAAATCGACTTTTAAAAAGTTACATTTAGACGTTTTTAAGGTTTTGAGAATTTTTTTTACTATTAATAAAAAATATTTTTCACTGTCATTTTCACTGCAGCTATACTCATGTAGTCAAGAGGCATTATTGTCACTTCGGGTTTTAACACCCAGAATCAAGTTTTTCTCGCATATCTAGTTTGCAAAATCCAATTTATAAAGGAGTGGTGCTCTGTAATGCTTTAAAACTTTAGTGCAAATGGTAGGCAACATACAAACATGTTAACTTGGGCTAAATGTTAACTTGGCCTTTTAAATGTTAATTTAGCCTACCATTTATTAGTGCAGTTCTTTCGTTGCAGTAAAATAGCAATATAATGATGTTACTGTGTCTGTAACCTGTTAAATCAAATCGCACAGCCATGCCAAGTGCCAGCAGTAAAAGTAAACACTGTTTTTGACCAAGGAAGACACGATAATAATTGTGACGTTCACACACAAGACTCATCAATAATTTTTGTTTATGTTTATTTTTTTTATTTTTTTTACAAATTATAGACTACGTAAACACCAAGATGCAGCCTCAGCCTATATGGCGCAGTCAATACAATAGGATATAGATATATAACAAAATAAAACAACAAAAACAAAGTTGACACCCAATCTACTTCTAAGAAGACAAGACTGTAAGCCACTGACTTAAATGGGAGTGCCTCCTCAGAAACAGCACAGTCAGCTGCGCCGTACACCCTCTTCCTATTTTAGCCCGAGCAGTTGCTCCTGGTACAGTGCGGCAGCTGCAGCGCAATGCGATCTCCCACACATCAGGAGTACGAACTCCCAAATCAATTTCCCTGTAACACTGAATTAATTAAGAAACCATGCATGTACCTGCTCATTTAAACCCTGAGTATTTGTCTCAGCTAATTACTACAGCTACGCGCGCGCCCGAAGTCCTTTTAAATGTAAAAGATGCGCAGCTCTGAACGCCCACGCGCCGCCTCGTATATGATCCGCGGGACTCTATCCGTTTACAGCACCGTGTACAGTAAGTACAGTAATTCAAAAGGAAGGGCACTTGCTCAATACTAACCTCACAGCCGCTCAGATGTTTGAAAACAGATGTCAACCCCCACAAAATTGAAAAAAAGAAAAGAAAAAGGGGGGTGAGTAAGGGGCTTCTCCTAACGCATCCGTCCCGGTTTCCCAGTGCCGATGGTGCACTGTGAGAGGCAGCAGTGGCTGGTGTGGATGTTGCGGGAGGGGTGTAGAGAGTGTATTTATAATCCGGACTGAAACTGCAGAGGGGTGGCACCAGAACTGTCTGTCAAAAAGGCGCACGAATTCAAGAACGAGCGCTTCATGGGACAGGTGCATCGCGAAATCCCTTCTTTTGTTCTGTTCTGATCCTGTACTGTCTTGAAACGGTCCCTTGTGTAATCCAGTGAAGATGAACCATCTGTTTACTAAAGCCAAACTCTTTTAAAAGGCCTTTGATTTTTAATGTTTTTGAAAGACGGTTTCTGTATTTTTGAACAAATAAATGCAGCCTTGGCATCAGTGCCGGCCCGAAGGGTTGTTGGGCCCTAGGCAAAAAAAATAAAAATGGGCCCACTGGTGTAAATACGGTATTTAAACAATATTTAGCCTAATCAGATTTAAAATAGGTTACAAGTAACTTACTGTAAAGTAGGGTTGTAACGTTATGAGATTTTCACGGTATTATAATCGTCTCAGAAAATATCACGGTTTCACGGTATTAAACTATCATCATTATTATTATAATCATCAGCTACAATGACCCTTCAATTAATAAAAGGAGGTATGGTTTTTGTTTGAAAATGGTTTATTGTAACATCTCCCATTTAAACAACATAAGGAAAAAGCTATTTCTCTTTATATTAGACAAGAATAAATCAAACTGTCCTTCTTCTTTAATAGCATATAAGGGAGAGCAATATGTGCAGGGTCATGGATGGATGTAAACATGGATGTAAAAGGAAGTGTATTTGATTATTACTCTTTTAAATAAGATTATAAAATGATCATTAAGTGTTCACTGAGAGCAGCTTTGGATATGTTCACGTCTTCACATAGTGAGTGAGACATCAGACACTTTAAGAACCACGAGCATCACGCGTAACGTTACTTGAGTATATACAGTATATTAGGTGAAACAGCGCTACTCATTCATACGGAGACACATAATATCGAATTACAATAGCCTAAATGGCAGCGTTTGTGCGCTGTATATTCACAGACACACACATCGCGATTTGATTTACTGCACAGCAAGATGTTGATTTATCTAATTACATGACTGGATTCCGGGATTCCCTCTGCATCAAAAATAATACGGCTTTAATATTTTTATCTTCGCGGAGGGATGGTGCTCGCGAATATGGAACATGATCGACGTTTTTCCTCCTCTTGCAGGAACTCTTCGTCCACATTTCTTGCAAACTGTATATCCATCTTCAAGGACAACCCCGCGATAATTTTTCAGATACCCAAAATATTCCCATACTGCAGATTGTAATTCGTTTTTCGGCGGGAGATTAGAATTTGCAGCCTCTGTATGGGACTCCGCTGGTATGGGCTCTGAATTTTGTACCAAAAAGTATATAATAGCCTACTTTTTGTCTTTATCAACTTGATACTTCATCCTCAATAATTAATTGTGCGATTATTTTGGGGTTAAATGATAAATTATGCAGGATCACAAAAGAAAAAGCGACATTTTGTTAATTTTGCATTGTATTCAGCGATCGCTGTGTCGTGTTTAATCGAGTGTGTGCATTACGACTGCGGTCACACCATCTGCGCTTCGTAAAAGTGCGGTCACGCCATCTCCGCCTAAATTTCTACTGCGCGCCTATATAGATGGGTACGGTAGTAGACACTTCGTACCTAACACGGCGCATTTCATGTTATTCAACTGCGAAACAAAGTCAGGACCAATGCTATTAACAATCTTTCTATCTCCATCTCCCAAATAAAATACTATTAATCTGACACGCGACCAATACTATTATTTATTTGTCAAAATAGTCAATAAAAAATATATATATCTTTATAAAAAATAAAATCAAATTGTTTTCTGCCAACTCCATCTCCTCATGTCCCTCTGTGGTGATTTTCATACTGTTTTACTGTATCATTTTTTAATAATTGCATGCCAAAGTCGGCAAATGCTCTTCACATTGCTTTATAGACATAAAAAAATAATAAAAAAATAAAATCAAATTGTTTTCTGCCAATTCCAACAGATTATAGTTCTTCATCTCCTCATGTACCACTGTGGTGATTTTCATACTGTTTTACTGTATCATTTTTTAATAATTGCATGCCAAAGTCGACCAATGC
>JAUMHG010000034.1:7577334-7590703 GCA_032359395.1 Enteromius anoplus
AGATTTTCAACAAACAAAAGAGTTCCTGCGGAGTTCACGCTCTCTCTCTGATCCGCCTTCATCTCCTGATCCTCACTAAGTGCACGCAGTGCCACGTGGAGGTCCTCTCTGGGCAACCGGGCTTCAAAAAAGAGCCATTTTCAAGCACCGGGGGCCGGGAACACGCTCAGGCTGCGCTCGTGGATGAGTCATGCATTCATTGCGGACACATGACCGTCGCTACATTGAGATCCCGCCGCTCATTCGTGAGACGGCTCCCGGTACGAAGTGTCTACTACCGTACCCATCTATATAGGCGCGCAATAGAAACCGCACTTTTACGAAGCGCAGATGGTGTGACCGCAGTGCATTACTGATGCTTTAGAAATTTCACATGTGCACTCGCATATATTATAGCGGCGTCCGCTGGGCCCCCAAAGCAAGGTGGGGCCCTAGGCGACCGCCTGTATTGCCTGTTGGACGGGCCGGCACTGCTTGGCATAAGTGACTTAAAAAGTATGACACATTTTAATGTCACCGTAGCACTTTTCCAACTGTGGGTTACAATGTATGAAAAGGAAAAGCAAGACTGATTTAGTGAGCCTTGATATATTCTTTTTATCCTTATCTATATTAAGCTGGACACTTCTCAAAGCACTTCAAATTGTCTTCAGCGTGTCATCAACCCCATCTGTATGACTCTACTTATACCACATGAGGACCTGAATTACACTATATTGAAATTTTGGAAAAACATAAATTCTTTGAAAAAACAAACAAACAAAAAACAGGTGACAACTCACCTGGATATTTTATATTGTACTGATTTAACTAGACTATAGCCCCACAATTTGAAACTTTTGCAAAGTGCCTAAAACGCACGCAGAAGAAAAAAGTTTGCAGCAACGATTCAAGAGTAACAATATATCAAATTAACAACAAGTAAATGTTACATACTTTATAGTAAATCAGTTCACACTTACATAATAAAAATAAAAAACGGTTTTATGCGTGCTCTGGTTTAATAGCTTTTAGGTTTTGCTCTTTTAAAGAATCCACATACAAGGCACAACATAAAATACAGACACAGGTTGTTTGTTTCTTTATTTTATTTATTTTCCATTCAATTTGACCAGAATATGGAGACACACGGACCATGGTAAACAAACGAAATAAAAACGTCTTTTTTTATTTACAGAACTGCAACAATATCTTTGAACAGCAGATGGAGACATGCGATGCTGTGAAATTAACTGCGCATAGGGAAAACCCTAAACTATTCAAACCTCACAAGCAGAAATACACCCTGCGTCCCGCTGAAATACAAGCAGAGGCACATTTTTTACTGGATATTGTATCACGCCGATTGCGACCCAGAGCTGACAACTATAAAATAGATTAAGGGTTCGAGTATTTTATTTAGACTTGTGATTAAATATCGCAGCTCCTAAGGCGTTGATGAAGAAATCGCTCAACTTTGCACGGACTTCTGTCATTGGGCGACTGCGCGCTCCCCGGTCGTGCTTTTATTTTTAATATGAGGGAGGGGGTTCCCAGAAAATACCTCCTCCTGCTGTTCCTCGGCTCTATCTCGTGAATATCAAACACTCGCCGTCTCCATATTGGAAGCAGAGATCAGAAAACACGGGAAAACATGAAGAGGCAGTTTTTGACGAACGCTTAAGCGCGCGGATGTCGCAGGTCTCCGCTTTAGCTCCAGGAGTTTAGACGCGAGCGTTTAGACATCGCGCGGGTCAGTTATTCAGTCTGCATTTGGAGGTTTCATGGTCAGCTCGCTAACGCTATCTTATATTAGCTATCCAGCCTCCAACTACTTGTTAGCCGTTCGGCGCTGGCGCGACTGATTTTTGTTATGCGCATCCGCACGGGCTGATTGATCAAATGTGTGTCCGCGACGCGTATTTTAATGCAACAAAACGTAAAGATTAGTGGTCGGGTGCAGTCCGTTCGCCCACGCTAGCCTGAGCGACAGCAGTCTGCTGCTGCTGGCTGGAGATCTACCATTAACTCGACTAGCTGTTAGCACAAGCTGAAACACGGACACGGCCAGAACTCGCTGGAAAAAGGAGCTAACATCTCGTTTCCATGGACAACACGTCCATAATAACGCAGGTTACGAACCCCAAGGAGGAGGAGATACTCTCGACAAATGCTGAGAAAGGTGAGGGGTGTTTTTTGTGCGTTGAAGTGGCTCGCCGTAGCGCGTTTTGTTAGCTTTAACGTTACCCACCATTTTAAACGAGCGGGCTGCGAGCCTGAGTCCGCGGACAAGAAACATTTGAGGCATTTCATTACTGTTTGCATTAGCAGAATTCAAAACAAGGCGTTTTTGGCTAACTTTTAAAATATGCTTTTATGTGAGAGTATTATTGGTGATGCAGGACGGTCCGTGACCGAGTGTGTGTGTATGTGTGTTTATATAACGGAATCGTGTTAAAGGCAATGTAAACCGCTGGAAACTGAAAGTTTCGGGCTCTGTCAGCCCGGGATGTGGATAAAGACCAACAGAAACATGCAGAAGTGCTCAAGAAGAATTGCACGAGTAGAGCGCTTTAAAGGACACATGTTTTATTAAGTGCGTTTTTTTAAGAAGTGGTGGACTTTGATTTCTTTTCTTTTTAGTCCAGTCAGCAACAGGAATAACTAAGTAGGAATATATTTAGCTGCCTAATTTTTTTTTACTCTGCTCACTAGTCGTTTATGTAATGTATTAAGTTGTAAGGAGGTAAACGAGCATTTAATGTGTGGAAATTCGGATTTATATTTATAGCTAGCCTATATATTACAGCAAGACACCACAGGTGAATAGAGCACTGGTTTTAACTAATAGATAACACCAGGTTTTCTGAAATTGAGCAGTTATGTTGGAACTACTTAGCATTAGGACAACCAGAAAATAAATCTGAACAATGGATAAAATGCGGTTCAAAATTCTTGGTTTATTGTTCATATATACTTTTTAAACCAACCCCTAAAAACCGTTTTAAATAAACCCATGAATCTGTATTTTTTTTAATCACTTAAAATATTGTAAAAAAAATAATAATAAAAAGCTATAAATTCGGCTAATAATATAGGAGCAAATCCCTCAAATCATAAGTATATTGATAGAAATAAAACTGGAAAGTTCAGGGTAACTATAAAACGATAAGTTTTAGACTCTGTGAAATATTGAAACACTGTATTTACAATGTTTTTTTTTCCATTAGTTCTTTACAGAAAACAAAATGCTATGAAAGCAAAATGAACTAGTGCATGGAAAACTATATGTATGTATGTATGTATGTATGTATGTGCCTATATTATCCGGCCATGAATATCTAAATATTTTAAATGATTTAAAAAAAAAAAAAAAGAAAGAAAAGAAAAATGTGTTAATCTGTCTTTGCTCCGGAGATATGCAGTTTTGCAGAGCTGTCTCTAGCTGGCCATCTGAGGATGTCCGGCTCTGACAGCAGGCATTTGGATAGAGCACTTCCAGGGCTTTACCTTTGACCTCTGGGTGGCTGAGTTGAGAAGCTCTTCAACAGCTGCCCTCTCAAAACGGCACCGAATAAAGTTGAACCATCTAAAATGGTCCTCGTGCTCTTGATGGCCTATTAGGCAACACTTTTTAAATGCCTTTTGTAACTTGCATATTCTTCATTGATGTCCTCGAGACCAGGCCTCCCTCTTCAAAGCCATTAACGAGTCTTTCCTGCATGTAGATTAATATTAAGTCAGTAGTAATTACAGGATCTTTAAGGCATCTGCATCCTCTCATGCCTTCAGCTCTGATGGCATCTGAGGGAGTCCACTGCAGTGATCAATGTCTCTGGCCCGTTGCCTGACAGGGATCTTTTTTGCATTCTGTCCACAATTATGTAAAACTCTGTACTTCACTGCATTAACTTACTTGGAGTGTGTACGGTCATACTTTATAGGACAACTAGTTGCTCACTGGGAGTTTCTGTAGTCTTTATGAGTGGTAAAGGCGTTTAAATGAAAACTAGATTACAGACAGATCATTCAATCGTTGCATTTTGTGTTTGGGTCTCTGTTGTAGAATTGTCCCATTGCGACAGGCCAGTCAATGCATGATGCTGAACACGTTACCTCCTACAGTATTCCCGAGTGAAGCCAAGCTGCCGTCCTCCCACTTATGAAAAATTATCCACTCCTTTGAAAACAAAATAACATCTCATAATACATATTTAGAAGCCGCTTTCTCCATTGAAGCCTTTGAAAGTCCACTTGAAGCTGTACATCTCAGCAGAATCTTTCCAGTTGTCATAATTGGTGATGCATTTAATAGCGGATAAGGGTTTAATATTATACTTTATTTTGGGTGTAAAGTATTGCAGAGTTTTTGAAACTTGGAGGAGAAATGCGTAAGATGTTCGGCTGAAGCTTTGAGATGGCTAAAGGGGCGGGAGAGGAATGCATGGCTCTCATAGGCTGTTCACTTTCGGAGCTCCTCCTGCCCCTGCTGCTGTCCCTCCTCTCCTCTTCACTCTCACCCTCAAATATTCCCCCTCTCCCAACGCCTCTGAAGTTGTCGCTGAAGCTTCAGGAACGAGGGAAAATAGCCTCTGTCCCTTAAAATGGTGCTTGATTCGGCAGCCAATGAGTGCAGGGATGAGGGTCTTGGAGCCTAAAGGGGACGGGGTGGGGTTTGTAAGCGAGTGGGGTCTAGTTTCATTTTTTTTTTTTTGCTTGTCACTATTTTTAAAGGGCCTTTATTTGCTGGTGACCTCAGTGTTAGCATTTAGAGCCTCCGCTGTGGCGCTGGAATGAAGGCAGATTATTATTAGTTTGTGTGTGAATGAGGAGAGGAGAACCGTGAGGGTCTTTGATGTTGTGCAGTGTGTTGGTGTAAAGTATGTCCATAATCAGTTGTGATTGTCTAGGAGAAACGTTTAATTAAAGATCCCAAGTGACATCTTGCACTGGGAGAAATTTTCCTAAGGGATTCACACCATCAATGTCCTAATAAGTGTTATTGAACTTTATGTGCCATATATAAAGTGATAATCGATAACCAATAACATGGCTTAAATATGTATCAGTATATCTGTTCAAAATCTTGGGGTCATTAGTTTTTTTGTTTTTTTAAGAAAGATCCCGTTTTTGAGCATGAATTATAGGACAGAAATTAAAAGTCAAATAAATGCTTTTTTTCTCTCTCTCTTTTTTTACTTAATATTCATCAGAGAATCCTTAAAAAAATTGCAATTCAGTTTTACCATTAAAGTGATAAACTGCATTTTAAAATATATTGAAATAAAAAATATATATTTTAAATTTGCAATAATATTTTTCTATTTTATTTCATGTTTGATCAAATAAGTGCAGTCTTGGTGAGCATAAGACTTTTTTCACAAACATTAAAAATATCATACTGACCCCTGTTAGACACTTTTTTAGATTTTTTTAGGTTACAGCAGGTAGATAATAATAAAAAAAAACCTGTTTAGTGACAGGGGTGGTATTATTGTAAATATCTGAAATAAAATTAATAATCAAATCATTGCTGTACAGTAAAAAAGTTAAGTGTTTGTATTAGTGGGAAAACCTGATATAAACTACTTAAATCTATTATAAACTGAAACCTGGAATACAGTAGTCAACATTTAAAGTGGATCAAAACCTTTCATCAAAGTTGTCCTTAAACCATAATGTGTTATTGTCTTAAGACAACTTTGATTAACTTTTTTTTGATCCTCTTCAGATGTTGACTACTGTACACAAGATGCAGTGTTGCCACTAATAATGTATTCCTAGTAAATTATTATTGCGGCCATGCATTTTAAACCATGTTCTCTCTGTCCACTCTTTTGTCAGTTTCGCTGTCTAACAGCAGTCTGAAGAAGAAGAGGACTCGCAGCATCTTCAGCTCATTGTTCTGCTGTCTGAGAAGTTACGATGCCGAGCCCCCCGCCGCCCCCAACAACAACAGCAGCCCTCTGCCTCCACCTGTGGAGGAGAACGGAGCTCCACCAAAGGTGAGCTGCCCAAACATCCCTTTTTTACACTGGGAGTGATTACAGTCAGTCAGACGCGCATTGATTCAGAGGCCTCTGCGTCTCACCGTCATGTGTGGTTTGCTGATGTTAAACAGAAGTCATCACAACTCTCTCTCTCTCTTTTTCTGTGCAGACCGTATCACATTTGTCTGAATTATTGTCCATTTGTCTTGTGGTTCAGCATCTCATTTCCTCTCCTGTTTGTTTCCCCTGTCTTCATCTCTCATGTCCCAGTGTGACCAGGTTGAGGTCATCCCTATCCCCAGTGTATGTATGATTTCACTCCACTCCGTGCCGTCTGTCTGTGTGCTCTCGCATGCCGCATGGAGCGCCACGTCACTGTACACTCCAATCCACTTTTGCAGCAGCTCTGTGGACACTGATGCACTTTGCCTGATGGATGCTTGCATGCACTGTATATTAAACTACTTCTGGGGCGTGTGGTTTTTCCACACTATTCTAGGTTAAGGCATCTTCAACATGTGTTGGCAATGCCCACCCTCTTGATTTTTAACTGTTGGGAGTATGACTGCTTGTGATTTTAAAAATGTAAGTGTTTTTCCACTGTATTTAAGTCAGTTTAAAGGTGCTGAGGGAAATATTCCTGTTTACAGAGTCCGACAGTACTTTAATTAATTTAAAAAAAAAATTTAATTTTTTTTTTTTTTTACTTGCCCTGCCAGTATTTTTTACTGGCCTGTTTTTAGCAGTATGTTTTTATATTTGTTTAAAATTGTTTAGATTTTCTTTAATGTTTTGTCTTTACAGTTTTTGTATTAAAAATAATTTACAAAATAAAATTGGATTTTTAAAAATTTTTGATCATTTAGTAGACGCTGCTATTTAAAAATTTAATTTTTCAGGAAAAAAATAAAAAAAATAAATAGTGCTGTCAAAAGATTGATCGCGATTAATAGCATCCAAAATAAAAGTTTTTCTTTACATAATATATTTGTATGTACTGTGTATATTTATTAAGTCTATATAAATACAAACACATGCATGTATATATTTAATCAAAATATGTTTTGTTTGGAAATTAAATATATATATAAATATAATATCAAACATAAGAAAATAAATGTATAAATGCATTTATATGTAAATACTTTCAAAATATATACTGTTTGTGTGTGTTTTAATATAAACATAATAAATAAACGCAGCATAAACACATATATTATGTAAAGAAAAACTTTTATTTTGGATGCGATTAATCTTTTGACAGTACTAAAAATAAATAAAAAATGTAATACTTTTAAAAATACATTTAAATGTATAAAAACTTATCTCAAATGTTCTGTCAATTAGGCCGACCCTAATGTTAAAGGTGTAGTTCACCCAATAATGAAAATGATGCAGTTTGGCAGTACTCTACGCCATTCTAGTTGTATACAGCTTTCTTATTTCAGACAAATAACAACTGGAGTTATATTAAAAATGTCCTGACTCTTCCAAGTATTATAATGGCTGCTGATATTCAGTAGTCCAATAGAAGTCCAATAATCCGCTCCGGTCCATCATCAGAAAGTGTTCCGGGGGTCAAAAAGGTCTCCTGAAGCTAATCAAAAAAATACCCATATTTAAAACTTTAATAACCGTAATTTCTGGCTCTCGCCAACTGTTCATATGAGTGTGCACGAAAGAGTAGCATTCCAGCGGATGGTGTTGGACCAAGACGTCTCTTACACAAAAGCCTCAGTTCAGGGGGGCTTTATTAATCCCCTGGAGCTGTGTGGAGCACTTTTTATGATGGATTTTATTGGACTGTTGAAAATCAACAGCCATTCAATGCTCAATCAGTACAGATGACACTTCTTCATTTAAAAGGTTTATAAATAGGTTTATCTGATCATCTGCTGTCTTAAATTGATAAGGGTTGAGCACGTCTCTTCCGCTGTTAATCTCAATGGTAGTTTAAGTCCAGCCGAGAAGGACACATCTTTAATGATTTCGTCAGGAGATTTTAGTCACCACACGTTGCCACTGCATGATTTGCTGTACCGTTGTTTGTGCACCGACTAGGAGGTTGCGTCAAGCAGAACTGTAAGTGTTCTAGTTTTTTTTTTTCTGTGTTCATTCAGCAGTTTGGACCAGGATCATGACTGCACCCCAGCGGTTCCTCCTAAACTTGATTCATCCCATTAAATAGACAGGGATTTAGATTAGATGGACTCGACAGCATACTGCCTCCCTCCATAACAAGATTGCCTGCACTCGTATCGAGACGGTGCAGTGAGGATTAGAGAACTGGATCAAGAGAAGCACCCATTCACCCGTAGCTTATAAATAAAGTGATGGGATTTCATACAGGCAGCCACTGCTGAAGTCACTCTCTAACCTTACCCACCCTGCACCTCTGATTAATGTGTGAAAAAACCTTTTAATCCTCACGCACGGCCGTAATCCTTTCCGCTTCCGCTTGGAAGAGCAGGGATGTCACTGCATGTACGTCATCTGTGCGGCTCAGGAAACACACTTCCTAAAAGGCCCAAAGCTGTCCCATGCAGTTTCCAGAGGAAATGTGTAGAGATTTGGGAACCGTGCTGCTTTTCCCTCATCTTTCTGCTCATTTTGCTTGATAACAGTCTAACACGTTCCCCGTGCCTCATTTCTCACTCAGACATTGCTCAATGTTCAACATGTTTCCTGTCTCTGTTTTACATTTCCACAGCCTCCAGAGAAGTACCTCCTCCCTGAAGTTAACATAAACGACTATGGGAAGAAGTGTGTGGTAATAGACTTGGATGAGACTCTGGTGCACAGCTCGTTTAAGGTAATTCGTTAATTACTGCCTGTAGAAGTTAGTTCAGGTGTTTTCCAAACCGAAACCAAGAGGGATGGCCTGCAGATGCAGTGTAACTGTGACTTCTATCTGTATTACTTGCTCAGTGACTATGACCCCATTTTGCATTAGGGATGTACATGTGTGCGGACAGAGCTCCCTGTGATGCTTAGTGACAGCCCAGTCAGGGCACGTTTGTCTCTGGTGCTTGTAGAAGGAGAGTTAAAGAGCAACACTGATTGTGAAACTCAGTATTGGGCTTTTCAGCATCTTGAAGCTCAGAAGTTTAGTGCAGTTACGTTTCTGATTTTAATTAAAATTAATACCTAAAATTAAATCTGAAATAATTGTTTTAATACCAACTGTGTTGACAAAAAATAAATAAATATGACAAACACAAAAATGAATAGTATTAAATGAAAATAGAAAATCTAAAAATAAATCAAAATACTAATAAAACTATAATAGTATCTTAATTCCAAAAGTACTAAACTTTTCTGAATGCATAATATTCTGCATGCATCTGATTGGTAGTTCATATTTCTTGGCATGTAACTTCAGTTCATGTTACAAATGTCTTTTTGCCCTGAAATCTTTTAATGATTTGTTTTTATAAACCATAAGTAAACAGTATAACTTTAATACGGTTGGAATTATTTTAAGATAAGTTTCTTCAGTGTCTGTTTACTTAATAATTCAAACATCTACCTATATTTTTGTAAAAACTTGAGTTTCAAATAGGCTCGCTGTAGTTTATATTAATATGGGCAACTGCGCAAAATAGCTTATTTTGTGCATTTGAATAAATAAAGTCTGAGTCATATGTGTTTTTGTTTTTGTTTTTTTAAAGTATTTCATACGTCAAGCTTTGGAGGGTAAATTTGCTTTGAGGTCCGGTGATTACAGTAATGCTAGGGACAAATATTTAAGGTGTGCAGTTCTCAAACCTCCCTCATAAAAGATTATTAATATTTGATTAGGCAGCTTTGTGTTGAAAGCGCGCAGACGCCCTCTGCTGTTTATCACTACACTTTCATTTGGCTTATGCAAAATATAAGCAAACAGAGCTTATCGCTCATCAATAACATCTGATTGCGGTCATTATGCTTATCAGCTGTTGTTGGTTAAAAGGTCACTTTGAGGATATATTTGAACTATTAAGAAAGACAAAAAAAAATGCACATTAGCAACTGTCATGTTTAAGTTGTTGGGGATAATTTTAAATAGTTGCTGTGACTAAAACCGTGAGAAACTCTTTAAAAGATGTTATTTTTGTTGAATGTGGTAAAACAGTACAACTCGTAGTAATTTTATGGTCATGTATGAAATATTTAATGTACCAAACACATGAAATAAACATTTTAGAAGTGCTTGCTGTAAGACTTTATCGGAAGGATATTTCAGAAATGGTGTCAGACTTAGGTTAGGGTGGGTGTAGTTGAATCACTTCCTCCACATTTGTCTCCCATCTGAGGCCGGGTCATAACTGGTCTGTGTTGTGTTTGTTTCTTTCTCGCAGCCCATTAGCAACGCTGATTTCATCGTCCCAGTGGAGATCGACGGCACAGTGCATCAGGTACAGTACTGATGCAAACATGTGCTGGTGTATTATTACACTGACATCCGATTGCTGAAGATGTGAACGGATTCTGCAGCAATTATGAAGCCATTAATGTGTTTTATGCCAGTGTCAACTTGATTAGAAGAATTGTAGGCTGATAGGCTGTTCCCTTGTTCAAGTAATCCAGGATAGGCTGTCTGTCCTGGGAGGCCTATTCATGATTACTTGCACTAGGTGGCAGTCATTTGTCTTCGTGGAGCTGATGCAAATCATCTGTGCTTGATTTGTGTTCCTTGTGTTTTGGCATTCAGATTGAAAAACAAGAAAAGGACCTCTATTGTGTGATTTTGCCATATGATTTTTTTTTTTATAGTTCATTGTTTTCAGAAGATGCTTCATGTGTTTTATTTTATGAAGATTTATAAAGATGAAGGTTAAATTAGTCTTTTTAAATGAACTTAAAGGACTCTGACACTAAAAATATATTCGTGAGAGCTATACACGCTTTTATTTTGTTTCATAATTTATTAAAAAAATATATTACACATTTTCATATCATATTTTCTAGTTTGTTTTAAACAGATTGTACTAATACATTTGTATATGTTCTAAAGATGATGAAGAATAAGTTTGCCATTTAAATGAAATAGCCATTCTTTTATATTTAACATTTATTTTGAACATGTATTATACATCGTAATATATTTCTAGTGTATTGTTTATCATTTAAATTGGCGTAAATGACTGCATTTCACAATATATTTTAGTTTAGTCAATTTTATCATTAATGCATTAGATACATTTTCATATTTTATAGTGTGTTAGTATGTTACCATTTATAATGTATTGTTTTATAAAGTTTTTGCTAGTGTGTTATATATTATAAATATTTGTAAGGATTATATTAAATAATTTAGTAATTAGTAAACATTTTATGTTATTTAGACTTAAATTGCTTCATTTTGTATTATTTTATACATTTAAAAAATATAAATTCTACTTAAATAATAATATAAAAATATTGTTTTATAATGGTACTTTGATGTGATTCAAACTCTCTTAGATGGCTCTGTGTGTCACGATATCTCCCCTTCATAGGTGTATGTGCTCAAAAGACCCCACGTCGACGAGTTCCTGCAGAAAATGGGCGAGCTGTTTGAATGTGTGCTTTTCACAGCCAGTCTAGCCAAGGTTTGTCCACCACACTATGACACTGAATCACTTCATGTCAAAAGACTCAGCAGTCGGTCAGCGTCTCGTATCTCGCTGCACAAAACCTCACTGCCTGACACAGTCCAAATGTTATTTAAGGGAGAAAATACTGTGATGCACCTGCTGGGTGGGTGTTGAGTCATACCTGCTCTGCTAATATCTGACCCCCCCCCCCCCTCCTCTGTCTCTGTGTGGCCTGCGTTTGTTTTAGCCGCTAATGCATGGGTAAGTGTCTCTATGGCAAATGTGACTCTTCCAGAATGAGTGCCATGTACCAGTAGTTACAGTCTGTGCTGACTTCACCTTTGAACCGCTTTTACAATACGCTGTGAAGTTTCATTTGTAGCTGATGTGAGTTTTGTTCTTCACGTAGCTGTTAGTGACACATCACGTGTCTTAACTGTGTCTGTTATATCGAGGACGTTACGGCTCATTTGCTTTAATAGCAAGCTTTATTACTGAGGCATATATGGATTGTAGGTTTCCTTAAGATCCTCTTTTTAGACATTTTCGTTTGCATAGATATGGAAATAGTGTTGCGTTGCTTAGCAGCTTGCTTTTTCTCCGTTTTCTATTTATATTTGTTGCAGGGAGCAGCTGGACGGTTCTGCATCGACTCACTTGTTTTATTAGTGCATGAGCAGCTTGAAGGCCCTCCTTGAACTTGTTTGTAAGTGTCTGTCGTGTCTGTGTGTGCTTCAGTATGCTGACCCGGTGGCTGACCTGCTGGACCAGTGGGGTGTGTTTCGGGCAAGACTCTTCCGGGAGTCCTGCGTGTTCCACAGAGGGAACTATGTCAAAGACCTTAGTCGGCTCGGGAGAGAGCTCAGGAACGTCATCATTGTGGACAACTCCCCTGCTTCCTACATTTTCCATCCTGAAAATGCTGTGAGTTTTGACTGCTTATGAAACTCCTAAACAGTTTCTTGCGCTTGTATAGTAGTAGGGGAAATATATAGATGATTGACTCTTATGAGTCAGATTCTTTTAGCCAATCACAAGCGTACAGCTCAGCCAATGTAGACACCAAAATTACAGTGTACATTGAGTCGTTGATGTTTTAGAAAAAGTAGTTGCCACAAATAAGTGAGTCAATTGAAGAATAAGTATCCATATTAAAATAATAAAAATAATTGAAACATTACTATATATATATTTTTGAGTAGTAATTTAACTTACATGGTTCAGCGTATTACTTTTTTTTTCATAAATGTTTGTTATATTTATGAAAATTATATTTTAATATTGCATTGAATTGTAAAAACCAGTGTTTCCTGCTTATTTTTTGTACTAATTTTTAATGGTTCAATTTAAGGTTATTAATCAAAAAGCATGTCTAAATTAATTTATATCATGAAACATGTTGTTTTATAAAACAACAAGGTATCGATTTTTCTTTTCTTTCTATAAAAAAGGGTCCCACTTTATATTAAGTGTCCCTAATACCTGTGTACTAACATAGTAACTAGATGTGTATGTAGGATGTAACCACAGTATAGTATCTGCAGCTTTAATATTTCTGTAACTACACGCATGTAACAACCCTCAGAATGGTGTGTGTAAGTACAAATGTGTAACAGGACATTAGTAACAACACTTTTTTCACTTCACTAAGTAATCACGTAACAGGAATTACATGGCTGCATTTTGTAACAGCAGTACAGTATGTATAAGAGTAACTGGAACAGGGGGTGATCAGGGGGTGTAGTTGGGTAGGTATAGGGATATGTAAAGTGGGTGGAGTTGATGCACCTCTGTAATACCAGTGTATATACATGGTAACTCCTCAGGAACTGCCCACTTAAT
>JAUMHG010000034.1:7590803-7605537 GCA_032359395.1 Enteromius anoplus
AGATTCTAAGCTTTCAAATGGTACCACATATGGGGTTATTGGTGCATGCAAAGGGTTAAAAATTCAAGGCACAACTTAAATGTAATGTTGGAGTTTAAGAGTTTAAATGTTAACCCTTGACGTGCTGTTCTATTACGATGGTAGTAATAATTCAAATAAATATCATACACGACCTTTCTTAATTTCAGAATTTCAACTGTTCATGCTTCACTTGGGGGCTTTCGGCATTGTCTGGTAAACCAAGCGAAAAACAACGTATGCATTAATAAAAGGTAGATGTGAAAAGCATTTTTTTAAAACTTTTTTTACTGTAATGCCAATGTAAATATTGTTTATATATTTTAGATGATTAAACCCAGGTTCATAGACAGGGCTTAGACTAAGTCAGGATTAGGCCATAGTTCAATTAGGACATTTCCCTGTTGAAAAAACCCCCAGCATAAACCAGCAAAGGACCAGTTTAAACCAGCAAAGGACCAGCTTAAACCAGCAAAAAAGCCAGCATAAACCAGCAAAGGACCAACGTAAACCAGCATTCCAACATCAAAACATACCTAACCAGCATATTCTGGTTTTTCTGCAGGGTTAAGTCATTTTTATAAACATGTCTTAAAAAAACAGTACTGTGTGCATCTTAAGACAAAACAAAGGCACTGACATGTTTTAAGATCAGTCTGTGCAAGTTTCTTTAAGCTGAAACAGCTCATATTTACATTTAGTCTAAGTCTAGGCTTAAGCCTCGTCTGTGAAACCAGGGGTCTGTTCCATAAAACAAGTTTACCAAATAAGCCAGGTTTATTTCAGTTAGTCTGACTTACTGTCATTTGATTTGGTTTCAAATAAGTCAGACTAATTAAAACAAGCCTGGCTTATTTGGTAAACTTGTTTTATGGAACAGGCCCCAGGGGTGAATATATAAGTAAATATATTTTGTTATTAACTGAAATCTGAGATAAAATACAAACCTAGATGAGAATAGCTTAAATGAAACCGTAGCATCTAAAGTTTAAAATGAGATACCAAAAAGAGCAATAAACTAAAGATAAATATTTAATAGGCTAATTAACAAAAGCACATACAATTACGAAAATACCTAAACTAATAAATAAAAATATAATAAAAGCTAATTTAAAATATGAACAAATACTACCATTGTATAAAACTGATAGAGGCCACATTAATGAAAAATGTTTTAATCTACATTTCTGTACCTGATTTTCTCTATAAACTTGCACAACAGCTTTTTCTATACTTTTAAACAAAGTTCTCCCCCAACGGTCTTCTTTTGTTATCTTATGTTTGCTTTGGATTCAGATAAGTATCTAAACAGGACAGCTTTCTGTTAAAGAAACCAAACACTTGGTGTCGCAGCGGTTCTATTGACTTTTTTTGTCCGCTTGTAATATTAAGACAATTTGCGGTGAGTCTATCTCCCCTACAAACCCACAGGGCTGTTTCCTGCTGCCACTTCAGTGAGAGGACGGACAGTTGGATCCTATTCAGATCCGTCTGGATGACACAGATACTTGATATATTATTGCTATTTTTGTCCTTGTATTGTATTTTAGTTTTCTTTGTACAGACAGTTTTTTATATTACCTATATATATATATAAACATAAAAAATAGGACAATATATATATATATATATATTTTTTTTTTTTGACCAATTTTTTATGTTATCTACAGCCTAACTACACGTACTTACTTTCTTTATTCCACTATTTAATTCTTGTTAAATTTTTTAAGGTCACAGGCGGTCGTTTAAGCATTTCACTGCATATCACATGTGTATGACTGTGTATGTGACAAATAAAATTTGAATTTGAATTAGAGATCCAGGAGGTGTATACACAACAAGAGCAAAGTCATTTAGATGCCTTCGGCTTTAAGAACTAAAACACAGGTCAAGTTTACTGTCACACATTATGACCTTATGGGCAAATCCGGCACAAACAGAAGATGAAAACAAACTGTTTCACTTTGAAAGAATATTTGTATCTTTTTGTAATCTTATTGTATTTTTTTTGTAAACTGTGATCTGTTGAAAACACCGTAAAATGAGCCGAGCCTTGGTTTAAACAAGCAAGTAAACCCATAATTTGACAAACGGTTCAGGAACTGGAGTAATGAAAGGGATGTTATCTGAGACAGTCAACGGAATGTTGCTTCGGGCTACTGACACCTCTCCTGTGCCTCATCCTCAAAAGAAAGTCTAGCAGGTTATTATATTGCTGCAAAATAAGAGATGGACAAATACACCTGACAATAAACAGTTACTAAGGGTGTGGCAGTCATATTATGTCCTCTAACTCAATTTACACTATACACCACCCATTCATGCGTTTATAATGACATCCGCAGAAATAGCTAACTGCAAACAAACTAACAAACAAACAAAAAACTGATTCGCAAAAGCATCTTAAAAATTAGTTGGCGTTAATATCTAAATTATAACACAATAAATAAAACTTGGCTCATCTTCAGTTTGTTTCCCTCTCTACGCTGTTTGCAACATCGACCTTAAAATGAATTATTTTTATAAATGAGTGCGTGAGGAATCATGTTTGGTACTGGTTAACTGATTCAGTTGCGCGTGGCTGAAACTCAAGAGCGCGTGCAGGTTTAGTGAACATTCACTGCTCTCAAACGAAACTTACAGAAGTTTGTTACACTGACTTTTGAGACAGTCATTTCAACTCAGTCGCAACAAAGTTCCCAATTAGTTTTCATTCAACTCTTACCTGGTTTCTCAGCAGTGCCGTTGGAATCCATTTCTCGTGAATACAGCAGACTGTTATATCCTAATCGCGCACAATCTGTCCAGTGTCTTCGACTCCAGGAGTTCACGCGCAAAAAAGAAACAACATAAAAGTCTCGCTGAGAGCAACTTAGAGCTGCACGATTCCTCCGGTCTTCTCTTCGCAGGTACAGATTAGCTCCCTGTGGCTGCTATCGTCTCAGTAAAAGGTATCTCATTGTGGGCCACCCCCACTGACGCTTCAGCATCTTATAACGGCATGCGTTGCTTTCGGTTGTCTGTAGGGGTCATGATAAATTATTCTCAAACAGTAGTAAAGCAAATCCAGCCTGAGATTGAAAGTTTGGTTTGTTTTATTCTGCAGAGCAGTTAACATCGTCCACTACGTGTTGCACCTGTAATTAAAGCTGTAGACACTCGTCATGTCTGAGAGCAAAAATGCAGGCGGCACTATTTATTTATAGACTATTATAAAACTATTTTTTAACCTTTTTATTTTTTTAAAGTCATATAACCGAGGCGTAGGCAGTCGTTTAAAAGAATACAAAGAGATAAACTGCATAACTGAGCAGAGTTACTTTGGATTCAAATATACTATATGGAAGCTACTTGTCTTAAATATGTCTTAAAAATGAAAATAATGATCAAATCACATGCAGACATTTTTTAAAGATGTTTCTTATGTTCATCAAGGCTGCATTTATTTAATCAAAAGGAAAAAATAAATAATGTGAAACATTATTGCGATGGAACATTTTCTATTTTGATATACATTAAAATCTGATTTATTTCTGTGATGTGCAGATGCATTTTCAGCATCATTACTTCAGTTTTCAGTGTCACACGATCCTTCAATAATCATTCTAATATACTGATTTATTATCAGTGCTGGAAACTGTTGTGCTGCTTATTTTTGCAACCTGTCTTTTGCTTTGGTGATTCCTGAATGAATAAAATGTTACAAAGAAGAACATTTATTTGAAATAGAAATTCTTTCTAACAAAATACACTAAACATTTTCTTTTTTTATTTTTAAATAAATTGAAACTTTTATTCAGCTAGGATGTGTTTAATTGATAAGAATTGATGACAAAGATTTATATTGCTAAAAAAGATTAATATTTTGAATATATGCTGCTCTATTTAACTTTTTAGTCATCAAACAATCCTGAAAAAAAGTATTGCAGTTTCCTACTTTGCCAACACGGATAATTCTCATAATAAATCAGAAAATAAGAATGATTTCTGAAAGATCATGTGACACTTAATATACTGGGGTGATGACTGGTGGAAATTCAGCATTGCATCTCAGAAATAAATTGTATTTTAAAATATATTAAAATAGAAACCCATTATTTTAATCGGTACAAATATTTCACAATATCATAATATATATTTGTCCTGTATTTTTGATCAAATAAATGTAGCTTTGATTAACATAAGAAACATTGTTAAAAAATATTACAAATCGTGCCGTTTCCACACTTTTGACTGGTGGTGTACATGCATACATGAAAAATGAAACAACATTTTTACAGCGTGTGTATAAACAGAAAATATATTAAATACTTTATATGTTGGAAGATAAATAGGGCCAAGATATTTGTTTATGAGATTTTTGTTTTTCATCAGAAAAAAAAACACAAAACACTCAAGCATTTCAAAACATTTCTCCAACATCTCTTCATTTCTAACCGGCCTATAAAAAACTGCAAAACATAATCAAGTGTTCTTGGGCCTCTTCCTACTTGTATCATTTCACATGATTGTGGTCCTCTGTGGTTTGAGGTATTCTGTGTATAAATACTGTGGCTGGAGAGGTTTAAATGTTGCTTTTGTTGAGGAATTCTTTTGCAGATTGATAGCGATCAAGGAACTCAGCTCTCAGATCTGCTGTGTGACAGAAGCAAACATTCCACAGTGTTTTGTGTGTAAAATATATCAGATGCTTTCTGAACAAACCGCTACCGCTCTTGACTCATTTGTGAGCAGCAAACAGGCTATGCAATATGATAAGTTATGTTTGTTGAGTCATTTCTGAGCTTTTTGAAAGCCAGACTGAACCAAAGAGACCTACAACTGCATTTCATGGGTCTTCAGTTTCACAAATGTCAATGTCCCACTTGGGATTAATTTAAGCCTAATATTAGTTATTTTTTTATCCCCAGGCTATCTTTCTGTGGCATTTTATGATTTAGACTATATCATTCCCATGAAATAAACATTTGTAGTGTATCAAAACATGATCTATAAAATCACCATGTTTGCTTATAAGTTCAGCTTCAAGTACTATTAGCCTAATGAACGTTTTGAGGTTAATGTCATCTGTCTTCAAGGCCTCATTTTTTGTGCTATTTCCTTAAGAACCAAAGTGTTTTGTACTGTATGTCAGGTTCTAGTGAAGTAATTCCCAAGCACGAGTATGTGTACACCAGAGGGTTATAAGCAGGTTTTAGGATGTAATTTTGACAATTACAAATGACATCCTTAAAATATCAGGTCTGTCAATGGAGTGATGTGCAATTAATTTGATGTTTTTTGTTGTTATGAGAAAGTACACACAGTGGTCACACATGGATTAAGTAAAGCTTACAATAGTTTGTATGGTTCGTATATAGTTTATACTGGATTCAAAAGGAGGACTGAAAATCATTTTGTGTTGCTTATTTCCATGAAGGGCTGCAAGACAAGTCATTGTGACCTAGCAGTTACTTCCCAGTGATCATGTGATCCATGCGAATACATTCTTAGAGAAAAGGCAGTAAGAAACAGCTCATTTGTAAAGCATGTTGCGTTTGAAAACGACCTGTCACCTGTATGTCACAGGTCATTATTATATCCTGTTGTTAACATGCCTTACATGTCACACAGAGTATAGTAAATTCCTTCGCAGGTTGAGAAGAGATCTGAGATATCAAAGTAAAAATACATGTCTGGACATATACTTCACAGAAGAATGTCTGTGTTATTTCATGTGTAACTCTTCAGTCATTTTGAATGTCTTGTCTCCACTTACTCTCTGTGTATGATTTAGCTTGGTCTTAATATAATAGTCATGGAGTTTTGAGTGTATCTGTGTGCTGTTGTGCAAATCAGCAGTCCCATTCATGGCTGGCTTACCCTCCCAGCAGCATCAGCTCTGGGATGAGTGCATTTTAACATTAGGCCAATCTGCAGCCTCAGGAAGAGGCCATATTCCCCAAATCCATCTTTATGTTGAAGGGGCCCAGGATAAGAATGCAGACAGAAGGTAGCTTTTTGTGCCTTGCATGGTTACAATAGTCATATACTTAGAAAAGAGACTACATTTATATACAAATATAAACTCAAAAGATGAAAAGATTATATTTATATCATATACATCCCTCTATTTCACAATTTTGATAGTACATGATAAAAATGATTCAACATCGTTAGACAACTGTATCATAAGACAGCAAGCAATACAAAATCAAAACCCTTTTTCAAAAATGTCAAGAAGCCTTTAAGTAAAGAGGAAAAAACACTTGAAACACATTGAAACATTCTATTTGATACAGGTTTGTATCGTAGGGCAGGGCTGCAGAGTTCAGCTCCAACTGTAATCAAACACACCTGTCTGTAATTAAGAGTAAAAGATGCATTGATTCAGTGACTTAAGAGGTGACCTTATGCATAGGCTTTGCTTCTAGTAATCTTGAAGACATTGATTAGCAGGTACAGTATGTTTGATTAGAGGTTTAGCTAAACTCTGCTGGACAGTGGCCCTCCAGGACCGAAGTTGCACTGATGTAGTGTGTTGTGGCATTTCTTAATGTAATGAGATTTTACTCCCGTGTGAAACTTCAAAAAGCGCTTCTTCTCTGCTGTGAATCAGAGGTGCATGTTAGACTCTTTACACATCACTTTGGGTGTTCCTCTTCACTCAGGAACCCTGCATTTTCATTTATTGGCACACATTACCTGCCTGTGTAAGGCACGGTCTAAGCAGACATTCTGGTTAGTAGTATAGGGATGGGAGCTGTGGACACTTTCTTCCTTACCCTAATTGCACAACGTTCCTCTTAGGCACTGAAAGGAAAAAAATGTATCTCTAAACATGCAAAATAAAATGTAAAGAAATCATAAAACCTGGTAAAAGTTTTCTTTGCGAACCCATAGCTACAGTTCATGTAATTTTTCAAATAAAATTACTGAAGCAAATAATCTTGCCTTTTCTTGACATGTGCTCCTAAAGAAGAATCTATCTGTCTATCTGTCTATCTATCTATTTATCTACCTGCCTGGCTGCCTGTCTGTCTTTGTATCCGTCTGTGTGTGTAAACTTCTGGTTTCAACTTAAGTAATAAGTAACTAAACTTAAGTAGTCTAAACAACTAGTAGTTAGCCAAATCAATGGCAAGGCAATCAATGTTATTTTTCAGATTCAAATTCTAGATTTTTTTTTTTTTGTGGTAAATTAGTTATTAAGTTACTTGTAAGACTAGTTAAAGCATGTTATGCAAGGTCACTCTTTCATTAAAGTTTCTAAACATGAATTTAGAGAAACCGAAACTCTAAATGCACTTTAGTGATGCTGAGGAGCAAAGACATATACAAGAGATTATGGGATATGTGCATGCATGGAATGCTCGAAATAATCATTCTCCGCAGACTCTTTGATATAATTTACCACCTGCAAATCCTCTAATGCACTCACTTTAGTAATGTCAATGTTGTAATAAGTTAACAAAAAGATTCTTGTTCACATTTAAAGTTACGCGTATTTGTACTTGTATATGTTTATACTGTAGCTATTTTTATGAGCCTGTATTTAGAGGATATTTTTAATTGTCATAACTTAATCTAGTGGGCAACTTAACATTGTAACAAGAATGTGAGCATTCCAGTTGGGCAAGATGCAGTGCCAAGTTAAAGACTTTAGAAGCGTGTTGCTTCATGCTACAGTACACATTACTGACTGTATTTTGCTCTGTCCTTTACTTTGACCCTGCTTTGACCCTTCTGAAGAAACACTGGAACTTAAATTTGCTTAAATTTGGCCATGCAGTCTGTACAGATAATAAACTGATTAGAGAGAAAAGAAGTAATTCTCTTAAAGAAACAAAATCAGTATTTCCGTAACTTCCCTAAACAGAAGTATGCTGCAAACAATTCCCCAAATTATTCACTTTTAATATGAATTGGATTGAACAAATGCATCTTTCTTTATCAATAAAAAGTGTGTCGTTCAGTGAAAACAGTGCCCTTTAATGCTCAGAGCAAAAAAGGTTTTATTTCAGACTTCAAAGCCAAAAAGGCCTGATGTCACAGCATCAAAAAACTCCTCTTAGCTCAATTTCACCTTCTTTTAATTTACATATCTTCTTAGTTTTTTTCGACTTTATCTTAAAATATTACTAATCTTAAAATATATATAATAAGGTTCATTTGGCTACCCAAGGTGAAGACAATGATCAATTAAAAAATTAAAATTGATTGAATCGTCAAATTATTTATAATTCTAAAAATTAATAGACCTACAATATTTTCCTTTCACTTTGTTTTTTTTTTAAATTTATTTACAGTTATACCTAGACTTTTTATCACTTAAGGAACCACAAAGATATCCAAATGATACCTCAGTTCCGTAACTAAAAACAATTAATCGCAATTAACAGCGGAAAAAGTGCATGGAACCCACAGAGGGTTAACCATAGACATTTACAACGGGCGCGTCACCAGCGTGCACCGGAAGTAAATCGCAATGGACCGCAGTCAATTTCAAGTTCATGTTGTCAAAACTTTTCGTCCGATGATTTGGTTTTTGTTCTAATTAGAGTCGAGAGCGCACCGTGCCATGATGGCACACCGATATCTGCATCTGTCAAGAGGCTGCAGGAACCTTCTCCACGCGCTGCTGCCAAATGTCAGATCAACAAACCGCGTGCACTCGGTAAATGTACGGCTTCACTGTATTTCTCTGGATCTTTTGTCATCCATGATCCGCTGCTCTCTGATCACGAATATGCATTTTGTCATTTGTGTCATCCGCGTGTCTGCTGAAGACGGAGAGTTTGACAGTAAACAAAGGTCGGCCCGTGCGTGACATTGCGTTGGGTAACGCGTCCAGCTCATGTTATGTCACAGTTCTAATGTCACATTAAATCTGTTGCACCAAGACAGCGTCCAAAGCATCAGTTCGTGCTATTGCCAGCTCTGCATTGCTTCTTTAATGTTCAATGTGTAACATCTTTATTATGCGTATAGAACTTATTGGCATTTCACTGCGTTGCATCTACTGAAAATAGTTACATAATAATTAATGATGGGAAAAGACAAGGAACCTATAAATGTCTTCAACAGCTCTTGAGGACTATCAGCAGAACCTTCAAAAAGGATGACTTTGAGATATAGATATATATATTTAAATATATATATGAGGAAATAGAGGATCCTAAAGGTTCCCCAAAGGGCTCCAGTGTTGTAATCTGAGGAACCAAAATAGTGCCTTCAGTATTTTATTATTATTATTTTACATTTTACTTCACTTTACTTCTTTTGAAGGTTCAGGGTGTCGGGCAGATTGTCCTAGACAGAAGGTCCTTGCTCTCGCAGGTCTTAGGCACCTATCGAAGATTTAGCTCCAAACCTCCCAAAGGTGTGTGATAAAATTACATTGAATTCTCAAAGCTGGTCTGTTCTGCTAATTTCATTTTACCTTCTTGCACTGAAGGCTTTGAAAAATACTTCCCTAATAATAAAAATGGCGGTCCAAAAAATGGTGAACCCAAGCCATCCAACGCAGAGGTCAAAGGTAACGTCCCTTATAAGCTTATAATATGATCTAACTGATTTTTATACGACTTTCAATATAATCATGTTCTTTTCTGTATCTGTTTTAACCCAGAGGCCAAACCAAACAATGCTCCGAAGACTGCTGGTGGAGGTGGAGGTGGCGGAGGACGAAAACGAGGGGGGCGGAAGGATGAATCCAGTTGGTACAGCCGTCTCCAAAAGGTTAAATGCTGTCTAGTAATTTCTATTGGTAGTACAAGGCTTATTGTAACATTTAAAGCTTGTTTACTGAGACAGATGTAAGGATGAATCCCGTCACTAGAGAGAACTCTAGATCGAGGGTAACATTCTGCAATTAAAAGGTCCAATGCATAAAAATAAAAAAAACTGCATGGATGAATTGTTGTCTGTCATTTGATTCAGGGTGATGTGCCATGGGATGATAAAGAGTTCCGCATGTATTTCCTGTGTGGAACGGCCTTCTGGACAGCCGTCACATATTATTTCTTCTTCCGAGATGGAGGACGAGAGGTCACCTGGAAAGACTTTGTAAATGGTTACCTTGCTAAAGGAGTGGTAAGTTATGACTTATATTTGATCTGTATTTTTAATCAGTGGCGTTTGACGTTTCTTTCCACCTACTACACGTGAACTTGAAGTTATGTATTTTATCTTTGCTAGGTGGACCGGTTGGAGGTTATAAACAAGCGATATGTAAAAGTCATCTTTACCCCTGGTAAAACTCCAGTTGATGGGGTGAGTTCTTTACAATGATTGGATACACTTCATTGTCATAGTTGACATAGTCATTGGTAACCAAGCCAGCAGTCATATAATTAAACAGGTCAGACTGTCAGGGTGACACAGACTAGCTTTCAAAAGTTCAGGGTCAGTAAGATAAAGATTTGAGAAATTAATATTGTTATTAAGCAGTCCCGATATTTTTACATGTCAGTTCTATGTTGAATATAATGTTCTTAAAAGTGTCTTAAAAATGTATCACAGTTTTAACTGTTTTCCACATTGATAATAAGAAGAAATGGTTTGTGAGCACCAAATTATAATATTATAATTATTATTATTATTATTGCTGAAAACTCAGCTTTGCATCACAGGAATACATTTACATTTGAAAAAATATTAATAGAATTTTTTTTTCATAATTTTACTGTTTTTTTTTTGTTTTTTTTTGAACAAATAAAGGCAGCGTAGCTAAGCTTTTTTTAAAAATCAGTTATTTGGTATACTTTTGCCAGAAAGAACGTTTTTTTGTTTTTTTATCATATGTGACCCTGGACAACAAAACTAGTCGTAAGTGTTAATGGTCCAAAATGAAGATTTATACATGATCTGAAAGCAAATGAAGATCTTATCAATGCATTTTACTAATCAAAAATTAAGTTTTAACATGTTTCAAGAAATTGACTAAATCTCTTCATGGAACATAAACTTTACTTCATATCCTAATTTTTTTTTTTTAATTTTGGCTATTACTAAAAATATACCCCAGCAACTTAAGACTGCTTTTGTGGTCCAGGGTCACATATCTTAATAACATGTGTTTGTTTGCTGGTTTTTATTGTATTTGTTTTACTTGTTTTTTTGCCATGAAATAAGCCTAAGATGCTGACATTAAAGTAAATGTTCTGCAAATAACGTGGTTTCAAGAGGATCGCTGAATGAATAATCGCACACAGCTGGCAGCTCGTTTCCTAATCATCCCTTATTCACTCGCGTCCAATCAAAACATTCCCCTCACTATAAATTCTCCCAGCAATCATTTCCCCACATCTCACTTTTGTGCATCCCTCCTCCACCCCTTCTCCGCTGCTTCCACTCCTATTCACGTTTTTCCAGGGGGGGGCAGACGGTGAACGAGCCCAACGCCGAACCTTTGCCCAAGCTAGGGTTCTATCCATTAGGGTTCGGAGTTCGCCGTTCTCCCGGCTCGCTCCCCAGACAGCACGCCAAATTTGCTTATTTTTCATTATGAGGAAAGCATGAACTCTTGAAATACAAATATACTACTACTAGATTAAAAAAAAAATCACCGACCCCGAACCTTTGAGTGGTAGTATATGTACAGTATATATTTCTTATGTCTCTAAAAACTATGCATAGTAATGCCACTGTGTTCCTTTCTTCAAGCAGCAGTATGTGTGGTTCAACATCGGCAGTGTGGACACGTTTGAGCGGAACCTGGAAACTGCTCAGCTTGAGCTGGGTATCGAAGGAGAGAACAGACTGCCAGTCGTCTACTCCACTGAAAGTGATGGGTGAGATATAAAAGATAAGCATCATCATTCAAACAAGGTACTTTAAATGCTGCGCATATTTGTTTCTTAATATCAGTCTTATTTGTATGTCATCTCCAGGTCGTTCCTCTTCAGCATGTTGCCCACCGTATTGATCATTGGCTTCTTGCTGTTCATGCTGAGGAGAGGGCCAGCTGGGGCAGGGAGGCCTGGCAGGGGCATGGGTGGGCTCTTCAGCGTCAGTGAGACCACTGCCAAAGTACTACGAGACGAGATTGATGTCAAATTCAAGGATGTGGCGGGCTGTGAGGAGGCCAAATTGGAGATCATGGAGTTTGTCAACTTTCTTAAGAACCCAAAGCAGTACCAGGATTTGGGTGCTAAGATTCCTAAGGTAAGGCAAGACTTCTACATTCGATTGCATAACGGGTTTGCAATGTAGGAAGTTAAGAGGGTTTAATCTTCTTATTTAGGGGGCTATTTTGACCGGGCCCCCGGGCACAGGAAAGACTTTACTAGCCAAAGCCACCGCGGGAGAGGCCAACGTCCCCTTCATCACTGTGAATGGATCAGAGTTCTTAGAGATGTTTGTGGGGGTTGGGCCAGCCAGGGTGAGTACATTTTCTGGATCCTATTATGAGCTCAAGTATGCTTTCTATCAAACTTTGTTCACACCATCATTTTGGGTAGGTTCGAGATCTCTTTGTAATGGCCCGGAAGAATGCACCCTGCATCCTCTTCATAGACGAGATCGATGCTGTAGGAAGAAAGAGAGGCCGAGGCAACTTCGGAGGACAGAGTGAACAAGAAAACACACTCAACCAGTTACTAGTGGAGATGGATGGTTTGTATCTACAAGACATGATTAGAGAAGATTTTGTATTAAACTCTGGATCCCTCACATGACAGATCATCAAACAGTGTTTAAAGTTAGTATTATAAATGATGTGATGTAATTAAATACCCCTTTTTTCTCTTTTGTAGGATTTAACACGGCTACCAATGTTGTAGTGCTGGCTGGCACCAACAGACCAGATATTCTAGATCCAGCTCTGATGAGGCCTGGACGCTTTGATAGACAGATATATATCGGTAAGGGTTTTTTCTTAATATTTAATTACAAATTGTATTTATTTTAATAGTTGGGAAATGTAATCACAGGTTATTTATAGGACGTTTATTTATATTTTATTGTAATACACTGCTGTTCAAGTGTCTGGGGTTGTTAAGATTTTTTTTTTTTTCTTCTGCTGACCAAGGCAGTATTTAATTAACCTAAAATACAATAAAACAGCAATAATATTAAATATTATTACAATTGAAATAAATAAATTCGGTATTAATAAATATTAAAATGTAATTTATTGCTGTGATGGCTAAGATACATTTTCAGCAGCATCACTCCAGTCTTCAGTGTTTTTTATTGGATCAATATTAAGATACTATAACATTGATACCGCTTCATACTTGTATTATTTTTAGGATTCTTTAATAAATAGAAAGTTCAAAAGATATATTGTTGCATAATAAATGTCTGTACTGTCACTTTTAATAAATTTAATGAATTCAAAGATTCATTTGTTTTGTTTTTTTAAAAACCTGACCCCTAACATTTAAACTGTCATTTAAATTTGTTTATTATGTATTGCATAATGAGTGCAGGGCCACCCGATATCAAAGGCAGAGCCTCTATATTCAAAGTCCATCTGAGACCACTAAAGATGGATGCAGAGTTAGACAAAGAATCTCTGGCGAGGAAAATGGCTGCTCTAACGCCTGGTTTTTCAGGCATGTAAAGACTTTATATATATTTGGGTTTCAAAAGTTGTTTATGAGATGCGAACTAAGTTTAACTGCTTACTGATTTCTCTCTGACAGGTGCGGACATTGCTAATGTGTGCAACGAGGCCGCGTTAATTGCAGCCCGCCACCTATCTGATGCCATCAACCAAAAACACTTTGAGCAGGCTATCGAACGAGTAATTGGGGGTGAGTGACAGATGTGAAATCGGAAAATCTCACTTTTATTTTTTTCTTAAACATTTATAGCTAACTGCGATATTAATATATTACAGTGCATGCGTAGTTGTGAAGTTCAGATATTTATAAGCTCCCTGCATGTTCAGGTCTTGAGAAGAAGACGCAGGTGCTGCAGCCAGAAGAGAAGAAGACAGTGGCTTACCATGAGGCTGGTCATGCTGTAGCCGGCTGGTTTCTCGAGCACGCTGACCCTCTGCTTAAAGTAAAACTCACACTTAACTCAGCCGTACTGTAATACTTGGCTTTTTCAGTATACTCATATCATTGGTCTTTTCAGGTGTCCATCATCCCGCGTGGGAAAGGTTTGGGATATGCCCAGTATTTGCCTAAAGAGCAGTACCTGTACACCAAGGAGCAGCTGCTGGACAGGATGTGTATGACGCTGGGTGGACGTGTGTCTGAGGAGATCTTTTTTGGCCGCATTACCACCGGGGCACAAGATGACTTGAAGAAAGTGACGCAGAGTGCGTATGCACAGGTCAGTTATACATTTATATAATTTGACTGCCACTGCCCACACCATTGGTGGTTCATACAGAGTAAATGGATGATTTCCGAAAACTTGATTATCATTTGATAGGATTTTTTACATTTTTAATCTGGGGAAAAAATTCTCCATTTGAAAATGGGAACAATATTTTTTTAATGACTTATTTAACAGCACCAAATATATATATATTAGGGGTGTAACGATACGTCGTATGGAATCGAACCGTTCGGTACGAGGCTTTCGGTTCGGTACACATACGATTCAGAAAAAAAAAGAAAGAAAGAGAATAAACTAAAATATAATGTTTTCAGTGCTACGCTCAACAAGGCAGCAGAACCCGTGTCTGCTTCTCCCAACCCAAACAGACGAGAACCAGAAACACACACATTACAAACTATCACCCGCGGCATTTCAACCCAACATCCAGCTGTTT
>JAUMHG010000034.1:7609905-7634159 GCA_032359395.1 Enteromius anoplus
TCACTAAGTAACATATGTGCATAATATCCGCCAACGTACTGCGTCGTGAACAACTTGCCCCGCCCACAAACAGTACAATTTCCACGTGGATTACATCATGAGAAGAAGACGCTGTATCCTGTGAGAGTTAATTAGTTTTATGCCCTTCTGAAAGATGAATCTACAAAGAATGAGTGATTTACATTAATTTTTTCAACAACACCTCAGCAGTACAATCTCTTGTTGTGTTCCCGTCATTTTACTGATGACTGCTTCCCCAATTTTCGAGTACAATGCGGGATTCACCAAACGCTTGGTCTTAAAAGATGGATCAGTGCCCAGTTTATTCGTTTGCTCCTATGAACCTCCACCTGTAAGTATGATTAATAATTAATGATTGTATTTTCTAGCGATCGTTCAAAATACGTATTTGTGTACGTTACGCCGTGTAACAACCCTGCACATGTCTTGGTAACCGGCTAACTAGTTTAAGTAATGGTAAACAATGTTTAACGCAGTGTTATGCATTATACAATGTTGAAGTTCACAATGTAGAGGTGTGTCAGATTCACTTACAAAAGCAAACTGCGAGCACTTTTCCACGGTTGCTAACTAGTTGATGTATGCTCTCTGAAAGCATCGTAATGTCAGAAAGACGGCGGTAGACCAGTCATAAAGGACTGCGCCATCTGACCAATCACAGCAGTGAGGGCTCACAGAAAGGAGGGGTTTAGACAGACTGATTCTTTGAACTACTTCACACTAATCGTTTACGAAATGGGGTAAAATTAAATCTATTTTTAGAGAAAACAAAAATGTTTTATGACTTTGCATACACATAAACCTGTTTTGAGAGACTCATAAAACTAAATCAGCAACCTTTAAAAAGGCACTTTAGGGGCACTTTAAGTAAGAAGCTTTTTTTGGAAAAGTCAGTCTTGGATGGTATTTATTGATTAATCAACTTAATATGAAGTGGATTTCAGCCATTACAAATCGTGAGAGCTGTAGATCGTGCGCGCGATCCACTGACATCCAGTGCACCACTGGGGAGAAGACGACGGGGGAAAGATCCACAATTTAATTTCGTGGTGTTTATATGTCACCAAAGGCTTAGGGGCTGTTTACATGCGGCGTGTTTTGTGCGCGCAAGTTCTTTATTTTCAATGGAGCCGCGCAGTTGAAAATCCAAAGCATTTTCGTAACTGACAGCTCCTTCATGTTTGCCTAGTAACAGCAGACGCTACTGAAGCGCGAGTGCCCAAGCGCTTTAAAATTGGTGGAAGAAGCGACGGGCCTCGCGTTTTCATGTGAAAGTACCCTTAAGAGAGTAAGTAACATTAAATGCTAAAGTGTCTGTAACACGAATACAAACATTATTTTAGTGTGTTAGGGCAGAACGATGCAGCTCTGGTTAAACAGCTGGATGCTGGGTTGAAATACAGCTGGATTTGGTCGTGGCTTCAACTGGAGGGCAAGGTCTCAGTAAAAGGGCTAGAGGCGTCCTTTTATTTAAGGGATGTACATGTCTTTAGACAAATGTCAGTACAGTCAGTCAGTATTTTTTTCAGAACCTGTGCTTGGCTTATGATTCCATTCAACTTATTTGGTTACTGGAAAATTGGCAAAGGGAAACTTTGATGAAACATGTTTTTTTTCTGGCACGGTCTGTCTGCAATAGCAAATAGCATTTGTAGTTGATGGTATGTTTTTCGATAATGGTAGAAAACACTTATTAGGTTGATTTCTTTGCCCCCAAAAAACTTGGATGTCAATCATGATGGAAGAATAAACAAGTTAAGTTACAGCATCTCCTCTAATGACGCCGTGATATTTATTCTGTGGGAGTACACACTAGTACTAGTGCTAGTGTATGCGTGCTTTGACTATCCAGTATCATTTATAAAATCAATATGTAGCAAGTTTACAAGCACTTCAGGAAGTTTGAGGAAAACTGTTACTCATTTTGACAGAGAACTCATGGACACATGTAAAAACGTGATTGCTTCAGGAGATGCAGAGGCAGCTGGCAGTGAAAGTTGCAAACATGACTTCAGGTGATTCATTGGCGATGATCAGCGTCTGGTGGAGCAGGTAGAGTGATGAAGAGAAAGAGCGAGGGATCCCGCCTACCATCAGTACCACAGCGTCACTCCTGACTCACACAGAAGTGTAGTAGTGGGTGAGGACTATCCTGCCAAAACTCACTCGCACACCAACTCCTTACAGCCTCTTACATCATCAGACTCGCAGTTATGACACCATAACATAACACAAGCACAAAATACTACAGGAACGAACCATTTTTAACAACTTCCAAAGAATAGTTCTCATATTTTTGTTCCTCAACGCATATGTGGATTTGACCTCAGAGAGGAAAACTAAATAGACTTGTGTGTTTGATTAAAGTAATGGAGCGAATGAGATTTACAAAAGGATATCAGAAGACAGAAGAAGTTTTCTCAAGAACAAGAAGTAAATTAAAAACACGTGAGAATGCACAGATGATGAGGCCTGTCTTACTCATTGCCAGAGTCCCTCTGTGTGTCATCTATAGAGAGAGGAGGCGTGGCAGGCAGTAGGATGTGTCATGACACCACCTTATGGGCACCTTTCAGAAATAGCAAACTCACCACACACACTTACACACGCTGCCCAGGCGAACATGTGGCAATGCTAAGAATAAGTGTTTAAGAGTTGAGAACGATGCATTGGAGTGTTGTGTTCTTTTATAAGTGTTAAGAAGTCCAGGAATAGATGCAATGATGCCAGTGGGTGGATGAAGGGTTGCCCGTATGATGAGCCCACGAGCACATCAGCAACAATCTTTCAGTTTTTATCCTTTTGGATTTGATTATGTAATCTATTTAAAGATATATATTTTTTTAATTAACTGGCATCAATAAACAGGAACATGCTTTTCAAAAATGTCAATCTGGACACCACTGACTTTATAGAAAACAATATTTTCAAATGATGTTCCATAGAAGATAAAAAGCGGTTTGGAACAAAATGAGGGTGAGTGAATGCTGACTTTTTTATTTTAGTATGCCTTTAAGCTGTTCATTGATTCATTTTATGATTTAAAAAAATATATATTTTACAAAATAACATTTAAATAATAAAAAAAAAGGCATTGGTAAATGAGCCACAAAAAAAAAAAACACTGTCAAAAGTGACAGTAAAAGGGCATTCATATTAAAAGATTTAAAAAATAGATGATGCGCTTTTTAACTAAATAAGAAATGAGCACCAAATCAGATTATAATACATTACACAGAGGCTTTTATCCAAAGCAACTTTCTAAAAGAGGAACAAAACAATTAGTAAATGCCAATAGTATTTATAGTACACAATGCCAAGTCAATGATAACATTATTTCTGATGGACAATTCTGATATTAAGTAATGGCTGCTCAAAATTTAGCTTTGCCATTACACACACAAAAAAAGAGTGGTTTTAAAATATTAAAAACATTTACATTTTATCTTATTGTTTTTTTTTGGTCTCACTTTATATTAGGTGGCCTTAAAGAAATGAAAATTCCGTCATCACTAAGTTCCTCACCCTCGAGTAGTTCCAAACCTGTACGAATTTCTTTGTTCTGCCGAACACAAAGGAAGATATTTAGAAAAAAGGCTGTTTTGGTCACCATTGCTGACTATATATAGTAGGAAAAAAATACTTTGGAAGTCAATGGTGATCAAAACAGATATTTCTTTATCTCTTAATATCTTCCTTTGTTAATTACAGATGTTAAATACAGATGTGATTGCATGTAGGTATTTTTAAAAATATAAGGAAAATTTTAAGTATATATGTACAACATAAGCATTGTTTTGGACATTTTAAAGAAAGTAGAAAGTAGTTAAGGCCACCTAATAAAAGGTGGGCCCTGTTCTTCTGAGTTTCTGATCAAATACATGCAATCAAGGTGAAAAAAAAAAAATCCTCAGCCTTGACTTTCACCTATAGACCATCATGACTGAGTGTTTTTAAAAGTGAAGTTCAGGAGGCAAAGAGTTAGCCTGTGTGTAATCGTTGTTCACAGGAGCCAAGGAATGAAAGGTGGGATCCAGCTCACACAGACACATGTATGGACCGGCATTCATCTGTCTGACACACACCCCTCGCGGCCGACTAACAGCTCTCAGTGGTCTCTGGAGGCATGAGGTCTGAACTCCACAAACATCTGGAGAAACGCTGCGCTGTGTCTGTTCTGCAGTCATGAACATTCCTGTGTTCGGCTGAATCACCTTCAGGGCTTTTATTTCTCTTTATGGTTCTATTTCGTAAATCCACCTAATTTGCTGTTCGTGGGATAATTGCTTGATATCATTTTCAATAACGAGAATGTACGTATTATAACCACAAGAGGGAGCCGAGTGATGTCACTGCCGTGCATCACTATAATGCAAATGTCACAGACATTAAAATTGCAAAAAAAAAAAAAATCTTTAATAAAAAAGGTGATTAGGTTTATTTAAATTGCCAGAATTTTATTTTCAAGAAATGTGCATTTAAACAGATGCATCCCTCTTATAAATGTCTGAATGAATAATTGATATTTGAATATAACTGTTATGTCTATTTTTTTTCCCCCATGCTCATTTGATCCAAAGGAAGTGCCTTACTTCCCACCCATGGCTTTTTCTTCAAAAATCGTGTCTGTATGCCGTGTGTGTGCCTAACCGAGCATGAATGAGTGACTGGTTGTGTTTACACGTGTGTTATGCACCCAGATAGCCATGATAATCATGTTGACCCCTCGACTTTTCCCTCCCCAGGAGATTATTCCACCACACGGTTAGCCAGCCTGCACAACAGGTGCCGACGGATTGATGGCTGGAGAGATGAATGATTGCTAGAAAAAAAAAGAGAGAGAGTGCGTAAGAGCAACTTAGATTCTCACGAGGGAAAAAATGGTACACGTTACTGGAGGAGTCACTGAAGAGAGGGAGAGAGGGAGGGAGATGAAAAAGTCAGTGAGTCAGTAGTGAGAAAGATTGTAATAAAGTGAGAGGGAGGGATGAAGAGGAGGAAGGTATAATTACAGAGAGAGAAAGAGAGAGGGGACAAACAGTGAGAAGCCAGAGAGGGAGAGAGTGCTAAAGAAAGAGTCAGAGAACTGTCTAACCCTGCCCACTTTCCACTCAACCATTCAACTCCGGCACGGGCAGCCGTGCACCACCAGGTTTCTCCAGAGCGACCCAGAGGAGGAGCTCACCGGTGGCGCTTCGTTCAGCCCTCTTCAACTTTTATCACCATGAACGCTCCGCTCAGATAAGGATTATTTTGGACTGGTTCCCGCTTTCCGCATCGATCTGACAAGCAAGCCAGCGCGGAGACTGTGATCTTGGCAGCGGAGCAGAACAGGACCGAGGTGTGAGTCTGCCGTCACTCAGGATGTCCTCACTCACGCTCGTGACAGGGGTGCTGTTGCTCTCCGGCTGTTTGTCAGGGGGCTGCTCGCCCACGCCAGCCGAGAGCGGCACTCAAGGCGCGGGGCGGCCGGACGATGCCGTGACCCCCTGCCCGTCCTGTGCTCTAGCCCAGAGGCAGAAGGACTCGGAGGAGCAGACCGACATGGTGGAGGCGGTCAAGAGGCACATCCTCAACATGCTGCATCTGAACACCCGGCCCAACGTCACTCACCCGGTGCCCCGCGCCACCCTGCTCAACGCCATCCGCAAGCTGCACGTGGGACGGGTGGGTGAGGACGGCACGGTGGAGATGGAAGAAGACGGAGGGGGGCTGGGGGAACACAGAGAGCAACCTGAGGAGCAGCCCTTCGAGATCATCACCTTCGCTGAGCCAGGTGAGGGATGTTTTAGTGCCTCGTGAGGAAATGTGATGACATTAATAGCTTGTTTGGGCTGCTAAGTGATTGACTCTCAGCTGTTGAGTGAGACGGTGGAGAAACGCTTAAGTGCAATGAATCTTTGCCACTTTTGAAACCTTGGTGTGCATTTTAGTAATATATTCATAAGTATACACACACATATATATATATATAGAGAGAGAGAGAGAGAGAGTTGTAGTTATAAAATGTAATAAATAATATATTTAATATATAATATACTGGTAACATTTTATTGTAAGGTTCAATTTATTAACATTGGGAAATTAATAATTATAATTAATTTATGAATGTTAATTATTGAACTCTATTTTTAGCAATTTATTTAGTTAATAGAAATTTCAAAAATATGTTTATACTAATATATGTTTATCTTTGAACATCACATGTATTATGAATTGGAAAATAGTGTATTTCTAAATGACCTTTTTATCTAAATGCTGTAAAATGCTTTATGTCTATTTCATTACCTGAACCATATTGTAAAGTATTACCCAAATATTTAGTATAACTGAATGTAATATATCTGAAGCAAGTTTAATAATGCTTGAAATTAATGATATTGTAAAGTGGAACTTTTTTGTCAAATGGTTTCGAGTTGTCGCACAATTAATCCCGTAATGCGCAAGACTGTCTGTCCGCTGTTCCTTCTTAAGATGTACACCGCAAGCGCTTGCAGTATATATGATGTACAGTGGATGTCACCTCAAATGGCTCCACTCAGACTACTGTTTCGAAGGAGTGCTTTTAAAAAGCACTCAGGTAGGTGTTAGCGGAGGTCTGAGGGAGGGAGTCATCTTAAAGGGAACACAGCTGTGGAGTATTAACACTCTGACTGTGCACATGCTGCAGGAGGCTCTCGGCGCCGTGCTACTGATGTGAAATGAGGAAATGATGCCCCTATTAACAGCTATTGAATGGAGCCACTTAAACATCTTCATTCCTGCCAAGCAACGGGAAACTGTAGAGACAGTGATTTGATATTAAATGAACACTTTATCATGGTGTGCATCCAAACTGTGTCGAGCGTTCACTTGAGATCTACTTGAAAGTGTTGTTTTCCTAAAAATGTAAATTCCTTCATCGTTTACTCCCCCTCACGTTGCTGCATTACGTTCTGTTTTCTGTTAAGCCTAAAAGAAGATACTGTGAAGAATGTCAATGGGGTCCAATATTTTTGGAGCCAAAATGTTCTTCCTAAGAGAACGAGAGTCATGCAGATTTGATGCCTTCAATTTTATTTTGGGTGAACTGACCATTTCTTGTTTTCACCAAGTATCTCTCGTTTCAAATGTCATACAGTTCATATTAACTCTAATGTTTAGCCCCTTGAATCTGAAAATGTGTATCTGCTGACCTGATGATATGCGTTTCATGCCATGTCGCTAATGATAGAGCAGCCAATAGGCAGCCATCTATTTTTTACGATGATTCAAAAGCTGAAAATGAACAATGCTCTTTCTTATTTGAAAATGCTTTCGGTGCCGCCCGTAAACAAACACCACTTCCCAGTCGGTTCAATAAACTGAATCTGGGATGGGAAGATCCACAAGTACATTCCATTTTTAATTGGTTCCTCATGACTTATTTATAACAATGTCACTGATCCACAAATCAGCATGACACTGCTGTAAAAAAAAAAAGCTAACAACATTTGCCTGAATGGGGTGCGGAAGCGGATGGTTGAAGCGGTCCAATCTCATGGCATTTGGCAGAGGGGGGGATTTCTGCAAAAACAATATAGCAGTGTTTCTAAAGATATCAAGGCTGACCTTTCTTTAGAGCAGCACCGGCCGTGATGTGGATTGGAAGTCGCATCTGATTCTTATACACAGATTGACCACTAACAGTCCCTCACAGGCGATTTCCGCAGCTCATTAATTGCAGCTATCATTATTGAGCGCAAGAAGGAGCCAGCAAACGTTTGACGGCGCTGTCTATTGTGCCCTGTTTGCTTGCATAAATGTGCATTATGCCTTGGTGCTATAAATAGACCTTTTGAATGAACCTAAGATTAAAAAAGGCCCCTCAAAGCCTTTATGAGATTGCAGGGGTGTTAATGATGCTCGAGGGAATGGAGGGGAGAGAGATGGGGTGGTTCGATCCCATTCAAAACCCACAGGGCTGTTAGCTGGCCATAATTGCTCCATTCATCAAAATATGGGGCCCAGTAATTACTCTAGGCTGCTCTGTTGGTGTGTGGAACGGCCGGGGTTTCTTTAAAAGTATCTTAGTGATATAGAGAGATCAAGTTTGTCTGAAATAGACAAAATCATTAATCTAAGGGATAGTTCATGAAATGAAATGAAAAATCAGTCATTTAGCTTCAAGTCATTCTAGATCTGCAAGACATTTTGTTTGTTTAAATCTGTGGAACAAAAAAATGTATATTTTAAAGAACATATGGTGTTCTAAAAACACTCATTGACTTACATATATAAATATATATTCATCTGCGGTTTGCTTAAAAACAATAAGGTCAAACTGCATTGAAATCATTTCATTTTACTGACATTCCAGTGCCAGTTCTGGTCTACTGGGAAAGATCGGTTGTGATGCACTCACAAAGGTCTCTAAACTGTCTGAATAAATGGGATAAGAGAACTGGAGAAACTGTATCTGAATCTCAGGCGGTTTTGCTGATCTGGTGTGGATGACTTGGCTTGCTGCCTCTCTTCCAGCCGCTTCCAGAAACTGCTTAGAAGTTGACTGATGCATTACAGCAGGTCTTAAAGTTCTTTGAGGCTTACTCTTAGGGATGTTAATAACTCAATATTTTTTGCTGCTCTGACCCTTGTGTCAACCCTGTCTCCTGATGATTCATACCCGAGGCCTCATTATTAGGGGACAGACAGGTGATAGCTTTGTGTATTGTATGACACAAAGCGGTACAACACAGCATTATAGGTAAATGCAAGATAGCACTTGATTATGTGGTGAATGTTTTGTGTTGTGGTCATCAAGTGATTGGGGACTGTGATATCACTTTTACATCCTGGTACATCAATACATCTGACTACAGTGAGGCTTCTTGTCAACACCCGTTTTGGGTGGATGCTGTTTTTTTTATCTAACACAAAAGCAATCGACTTTTTGTCTATGTATAAAGTAATTCAAGGATCTGACATCAGTTGTGAATACCTTTAGTTTGGCGATTCCCAACCAGTGGTACTCTATCATTCAAAAGTTTTAGGTCAGTAAGATTTTTTTCCCCCATTAATTGTTTTATTCATTAAGGATGCCTTAAATTGGTCAAAAGCAACAATAAATACATCTATAAACGTTAAAAAATATATTTTAATTAAAATGATAAATTAATCAATTTTACTTGAGAACATAATCAAAATATTAAAATGATTTCTAAAGGATCATGTGACACTGAAGACTGGAGTTAATCTGCTGAAAATCCAGGTTTGTCATCACAGGAATCAATTATATTTTATAATATTCCCAAAATATAAATATTTATGTTTTTACTGTAAATTTGGTCAAATAATTGCAATGAAGCATATGAGACTTTCAGAAACATTAAAACCGACACAAAACTTTTTAAACTAATCATTTTATACTTTATTAAAAAAATAAGTTGGTATAATAAATTGCATTATTTATAAGATAATATGAGCATTTATATGTTTTTCCTACTATTTTAGCTTTTCCTTTTTCATCCTATCCAACATATTCACATCGATATGAACCTAAAGCTCTATATTTTTTAAATTGCGTTTGTTTGACGAATGCTACTGGTTGGGTCTTGGTGAACGTAGTTAAATAAAGTTCAAACATTTAGTTTGTAGCTAAGCCAAAAAGGTTGAGAAATACCTTTTTTTAGGCCTAATGTCATCAGAAGGTATTTCCCGAGTTATCGCATGTCTCTTGGCAGCATTAGACCCGCTGCTTGAATGTATCACCGAGTAAACAATCCTTTGATCTTCTCTGATATTCAATTTGCTCAACTCGTCATGCTCGTTGTGCATGAAGCAAATTATTTGAAAAACAATATTGTCCTTGTAATTGACAGTGCGCAGAGTCGCAGACACAACTATAGCTAAATTTCAACATATAAAACAGATAAAGAGTAGTGACTGTATGATAAGAGCTTCCAAATAAGCAGACTAATTCAGTGTGTTACGTGACAGTGGGCAGAGCTGACCTTCGACCCGAAACGGCAGCATTACGAGCTTCTAAAGTGTCACCCAGACCCGTGGCGTGTGTTTAAACCTACAAGAAAGACAAAACAGTGAAGTTTAAGAATTACTCAGGAACCAAATGACAATGGCAAAAGAGCAGCTGCCTTTTGGAAAGAAAGGCCAAGTCTTTTTACTCGCCACACACTGCAGCTCTTGTTCGAGTTAAGAGGTGCTCTGATAAGAGATCAGACCCGATAGGGACACATTCATCTGCAAATAGAAACCCGTGTTTTTTTCAACATTTCTAAAATATGTTCGTTCCTATTAACTTGCTGTATTCTTGATACCTCTACTAGCCGAATTAAAAAGGTGTTTCAACTTCCTAAACCAATTATATGAAAGCATAACAAAAACTTCAAACAGAGATACATTAGTGAGGTGGCACTGCATTGTTCAGTGATCTCAATTCACAGAGTAAGGAAATATTGGCTTTAAAATTGGTGTGTAATTCCAACAAACACAATTGCAAAAATAATGAACGTTTGCCATTGTTTGAGTCAACAAAAATCTTTCCAAAGCAGACTCTCTGTGTTTATAGTTTTGGGGGTGAATCAGCCGCTATGTTTGTATCTGCATTCTGCATATTAAGTTGGAACGGGACTAAGTATTTTAGCATCCAAACTACACACTTAAGCTTCAAAAATAGTTCGTCCTGTTATGTGTTAAGTCCATTCAGTGTTTCGTGGGAGTTTTCTGACAATGTGAGATTCAATGAAGCGAACAGACCGTCCAGTCAAGTTACTCAGAGATCTCAGAGGCTTTTGTGAGCTTTTAATAGTAATTCATCCAGGCAGATTTTCATAATAGCCTGACAATTGAGGCCCAAATGAATATACGGTTGCTCAAAAGAGGCTAGACGCAACAGAATGCGGTGACGTCTTAAAAACACGTGCTCATGGCGCGAGACGCTGAAAAAAGCCCCAAAACAAGACTCATCACAATGGTTAAAGATTTCAGTCTGGTGCATGTTTACATTGACAAACAATTAAAAATAGTCTAGTCCTGTGTGAACTTACTGTATTGACCCTTCTTTAGTTTCATAGATCACTATTATATACAGTGTCATATGAGATGACGGAGTAAAGATAAACTTGCAACTGTATTTGTCTAGATAGATATCTTAGTGCCACATTGACGAGCATAAAAGATTGAGGTCTTTTCGCAGCTGTCCTTATATCAGATAACACAGGATTTATTTAATGTGGATATGTTGACTAAACAGTTGAATTAATGGCTGTTCTGTTGAAGAGGGGTTGGGAGAAATCATTTAAGAGAGTCAGTATGTTGGGATGGTAAATCAGTAATGGTTACTGATGCTGAGCTGGCTTATAGCAGACAGTCATGTGCAAGTTATAGGGAAGGCCCTTGTCATAACATACATGCTTTATGTACACAAATGGAGTGCCAGGATTTTAGAAGCAGGAAATGTTTTTATGGACTCTGAGGCTAGGTGTTGATGAAGGACTGCAGATGGTGGAGATTGACCGCAAAAAGAACATATCCTCTCTTACAGAACGAGAGAAACAGTTTATGGTAGCAGGCGTTATGTGTGCTCTGATCATGTTGAGCTAAAAGTCTACACACTCCCATCTTTTGACTTTTTTGTTTATTGGTTAAACTGATCACACTTTCTGTAACTAAGAGGGGAATACATGGATTTTACAATTATATTTTTTCCATTTTATTCAGTCAAAAATTCAATCAAAAACTCTTATTAGTTTTAATTTTAGTTTAGGTTTACATTTCATTTATGAAGCTGAGTTCATTTCATGATTTGTATCCTTTACAATTGTTTTAAACAATACATTTGTCATCACAGTTTTTTTGTCATTGCTATTTAATTTTTCAAAGGTTTCAAGTTTTGTAATATATTTTTTCATAGACTAGACTTAGTCAAGTCAGGATTAGGCCATCGTTCATTACTGGTGTGCATCTTAAGACAAAACAAAGACACTGACATGTTTTAAGATCAGTCAGTACAAATTTATTTCGATTGAAACAGCTCAGATTTGCCTTGTCTGTGAAACCGAGGGTATGTATTATGAACGTATCACGTAAAAATATTAATATATCTTTGTAAAATAAAAAATATATATATTATTAATATATTAAAAAATATATTTAGTTTAGAATTACTACAAATTACTTGTTTAGTTTTTAATTGTTTGGTTTTTAATCATTTTTTTAAACAAAAAATATATTATACTTTGCACACCTGCATCAATATTTGTTAATTGATATGTGGCGTGAAAATACAACATATTTGTAGAATGTTTAAATTAATTAAAAATTATTTACTTTTTTTATTTTTTATTGTCAGTTATCAGTCTTTATTCCTATTTAAAGTCCATTTCCGTGGACTTTCTTTCAAAATCTGCACAGATTTATTCCTCTTATTTCACTTTACTGTAACATTTACCATAAACCCAAAAATGCAATCGCAAACATAAAGCTAACCAATTGCCTCATGTGCTTCCTCCACAGGAGATGCCCCTGACATCATGAAATTTGACATTTCTAAGGAGGGCAGCGCTCTGTCCGTGGTGGAGCAGGCCAACGTCTGGCTGTTTCTAAAAGTCGCCAAGGGCAGCCGAGGGAAGGGGAAGGTGTCTGTGCAGCTCCTACTGCCCGATGCGGATGGACCACAACAAGTGGTGGTGTCCGAGAAGACGGTGGACACACGGCGCAGCGGCTGGCACACGCTCCCAGTGTCCCGTACGGTGCAGACCCTGCTGGACGGGGACAACAGCCTGCTCAGTCTCCGCGTCTCCTGTCCCATGTGTGCCGAAGCCGGCGCCGTGCCCATCCTGGTGCCTGCAGACGGCATCAAGGGCAAAGAGAGAGAACAGTCTCACCGACCCTTCCTCATGGTGGTGCTCAGACCAGCCGAGGAGCACCAGCACCGGCGCAGCAAGCGCGGCCTGGAGTGCGATGGCAAAATTCGCATCTGCTGTAAACGGCAGTTCTACGTCAACTTTAAGGACATCGGGTGGAGCGACTGGATCATCGCTCCGTCTGGGTATCACGCTAACTACTGCGAGGGCGACTGCCCCAGCCACGTGGCCAGCATCACGGGCTCGGCCCTCTCCTTCCATTCCACCGTCATCAATCACTACCGGATGCGCGGGTACAGCCCATTTAACAACATCAAGTCGTGCTGCGTACCCACGCGCCTACGGGCCATGTCCATGCTCTACTACAACGAGGAGCAGAAGATCATTAAGAAAGACATCCAGAACATGATAGTGGAGGAGTGTGGCTGCTCATAAGATGCCATGAACTCCTAAGAAACACTTTAATGTTGGTACAAAGCACATATCAGAGGATTGGCACACAAACTTTCGAACTCGGGCAAACCTATTTGTTTCTAGATCATTCCAATAGGACTGGTTATTGGAGCGGTCTTCGTGGCACTTTCGTGTAAAAATGACGGAGGAGAATAAAGCATAATATATTTTTTTTAATGAAGGGTGACTGAGATGGAACGGGTGCATGGGTCAAAGTGTCAGCCCTGATTCTCTGCACTGCAATAAAGAGACTTATTTTGAAGTGTAGAATTATATATTCTGAGAAGACGACTCTATGCAAGTCAAGTATTATTACTGGATGTTCTTTTTTATTATTATTTTTATTATTTGTCTTTTAGCTCATGTTTAATGTTGTTTTTATTGTCCTCCCTTTTCACACAGACAAAAATGAGTACTTATCTTAAAAGAAGTAGTTGTGTTTAGTTCATTTTTCTTATGAGAAATACTTGAAGATTAAAATTAGTTTGACCAGCTGCTGGAGCCAAACTACATTATTATTGTTTTTATGATTATTGTTATTATTATTATTATTATATTGCTATAATCACTAAATATTATTTTTCTCCTAAACATTCTGAATGTTGATGAAAAGTAATATAAATTTGCACTAAGCCAACATTCGTACCATGTGAGGCCCAGAGCATTATGGGTCACATTCTAGTTGCCATATCAGAGTCTAGAACCATATGCATTTGGAACTTACACTTAGCAAAGTAAACCAAAGACCATACACATCCCATTCTCAGAGCAAATCCCCTAAATGCCCAGCTCTGTGAGTTTTTTCTTCAAATTAGGAACAACTGTGTATGGCCAACATAATATACCATTAACTTAATATAGCACATCACTTTAATTTCTCGTGGTTTGTTTTTTTTCCTGAAACAGCCTCAATGTTAAGATCGCTTTTGCTCTCTGTGTTTTGACAGTGTTTGTCTCTACCAATGTATAACAAAGGTCTTAGATTCTGAACTGAAACCTAGCCTTCTGGACAGAAATATTCAGTAAAGAAATAGAAACAATGTCCTGCCAGCGGCAATCTGCTTTGTCGGGTTTAAAGTACAAGACACTAAAGGAACTTACTGTGTTGTTTTATGTAGAGTTATGCAACATATGGTTGTATGTTGCTATGTTGTACAAATCAAAATATGTACTTGTCATGTTTTATATCTAATTTATTTTGCAGCATATTCTTTGCTTCACTATTAAAGCTGAATTGTACAACTTCCCCTTTTGGTTTAAGTCAGTGTGTGTTTACCAGGCCAGACGGTGAGCTGTGTTTCAGCCCCAAACTAAATTTTACTAAATGTAGTCCAATTAATTATATTTTTTTGCAGATCAACTGACAACTTTGACACTTTACCCCAAATATTAGCACATCAGAGCTAAAGCAGATGCTGTGCAAACTAGTGTAAACTCCTCAAGGGCCGTTTTCTGTCGTTTTTAGCCACATACAGTAACTGCTGTCTGTAGGGAGGTTTAGATTGTTAGGAGTCAAAAGAAACATGTGATATAGATATAATATATATGTAAGATGACTGATATTCCAAAAAAATAGTTAATTATTTAATGTAATGAATATTAATGTTTCAGATTTGTTATAAGGTTATACATTCCCATTAAAGAGATTTTTTAAATATTGTTAAAATAAGTCAAAATAAGATATAAAAGCACTTATTTGATTACAAATTACAGTTATATTTTAATTTATTAACATTTTAAATACATTTCTTCTTTCTGAGTTTATATAAACTCATTTATTTGAATTAACTTGCAGCATTACTCCATCTTCAGTGTCACATGATTCTTCAGAAATCATTATAATATGCGCTTTGCGGACAAAAAGTTGTGCATAACTTTTTATAATGATTTTTTAGCATTTTTTGATTACTACAAAGCTCAAAGGAAGAGCATTTTATTTCAAATAAAAATCTATCAAAACATTTTTACCTAATGTGTCCTTGCTTGCTGAATAATAGTTTTTTTTAATTCTCTTTTATTTATTTGAACAATAGCGTTTCACAAACCGATATGTATTACAAGTACGTGGTTTTCCGTTTAACATAGTCAAAGCATAAAAGGCCTTCAATCAGAGATATGTGCACTTACAGAGGGACCTTGTCAGCACACCGGCATGCTGTGTCAGGACAAGAGATGTGACCCAGGGGTAGAAAGGTAATTACCCCTATCATCACTCAGCAAATAAAACCCCCACAGGTCCTGTGAAAAAGAGCCTCTCTCAGAGGAGGACATAATCTCTTCCCCATAAACCCTTCGTGCCATTTAGAGCACAGCATCAGAGCACACAGCTGATTTATCACTAATCATCACGTGAAATAAATCTCTCAGCACAGTAACGCACAGAAAGATGATCAGAGATGCTAACCAATCGTATCCTCTTTCATTGCAAGTACTTTCATATGACTTCTGCCTTTGAAGATCCAGTACGATATATAGGTCGAGGTCAGTTCTCTTTTGAATTAGTCTTGCAAACTTTACCGAGCCGTTCTTTTAGCTTGGACATCTTGACGGCTGAGGCTTGAGGGTGTTTACATGAGTCTTTAATTATCCGCCTATATACACAAACAATACATGCTTTGAAATAGTGCATGTGTAATATTGCTGGTGACTGTTATCCAATGCGTCACACGTACATGTGTGCCTTTATAGTGCCATAAAAGGCATTCACATCTTTGTTGGGTCTACTTGTGTTGATAACTCTACATCCTCTGGTAACATTCATCAAGAACCATAAAAAAGGGATGATGAACCAAAACAAAAACTCGGCAGATTTCAAATTCATTTGCTTGTGCTTGTACAGCTTCCACAAACTGCGATTTGAAATGAAAGAAATATTCAAATTTATATATTAATCTATATCATTTGTAACCGACTTCAGTTTAGAAACAAGCTGCTTGTCATCTAAGCTTGACAATGAATATCATCAGTAGACTTTGTGAGGCATAAACATCACATGCATTCCTGTCCTTCAAGGACATGAGCTTGGAGAACTCAAAATACCCCCGACAGGAGAATAAAGGCTGAGAGGAGGGGGCTGGATCTACAGAATCTGTGTGGGTGTTAAGCATTGTCAATCCTCCAGGAATAAATGTGTTTGGAAGGGTGTTTGTATATGTTATAAGGGCTGAAGTGTTTATTTAACACCTCATCTGTCAAAAGGAAGACAGGGGATGTGTTTTACATGCCTTCTAAAACTTGGATTCTGTATATACCATCTTTTGGGCAGAATGACACACTTTCAACCCCTGAATGGGACATGGTGGCCTTGAATTAGGCCAGCGTCCTGCCATTCATATTTACAGAGAGTCTCAATGGTGACTGGCTTACGTTACATTCAATATTTGGCTACGTTCCCCGTTCAAGAGTTGTGAAAACTGCTAGTCTGTTGCATACATATGAAAGGACTGAAGGACAGATTGAAACATAAAGTATAATGGTTTTCTGAGCACTGTGAAACAGATATAAGCACAAATATTTGTAACAAAGGGTTCTTTAAATGGGTTCTATGAAATCCATTTAATTTTTTGAAAATCCATTAAAATTTGAATTTAATTTTAAACTTTCACTAGACTTTTTTTTCTAGACTTAGTTTTGAAGGTTAAATTCTATTTTATCTATGAAAAAGCAATTCGAATTAATTGAAATCTGGAAACTTACAATAAAAACACCAATTTATTATTAGTAGTATTATTATTATTTTTTTTATTTTATTTTATTTTTTTTAATTTATTTATCTTCATTTTTTAAGGTCCCATTACATTTTTTTCTCTCTCAAATTATTATTATTTTAATTATTATTTTATCACATTTTGTTTTCCATTTATTTTCTGGATGGCATTTTAGTAGTTTTACAGTTGTCATCTAAATAAATTCTGTAAATATTTATAGTATTATAGTAATTTTATTAGTAGTAGTTTTGGAATATTTAAAAGCAAATGTAAAGCTTACAAATGTGTAAATGACTTAAATTAAAGGCTGGAATACAATATACAATATATATATATATATATATTTTTTTTTTTTTAATCTTTTGAATTATATACTTGTAGAATTTTGTACATGGTACTAAACGACTCCCTACCAGGCCCTCAAGTTGCTCTAAACTCAACAAACTTGAGTACAAACAAATGCCTGGATACAAGGAGAAATGCAACAAACATAATCTGGCCAAAACAAATAATCTGGCCAGAATTCATGCAGTACAATCCATCTTTAGGTATTCTGTTAAAACTGTAAGGCTGTTTAAGTAATTTTACAGTGGCTTCAGTGGAATAAGCTTTAAATTAAGGTCTTGTATTTTTTGGGTAGTTGACAAATAAAAATTGTCCTATTGTCCTATGGTGTGACATAATAAAAAAAAAACCAAAAAATCTTGTGACTTAATTCTTAGACTTTATAAGTAGCATGAAAGAGCTGTATCATCGTTAGTTTTTAGTTTTTTGTCATAACATAGGACACATTACTTTTCTTTTTTCTGCCACACCATATTGATAAGTCAACAACCCCTTTAAAGAATAGATTAAATATTTCACTCTAAAATAAATTTGTCACACATATTGTTTACATCTTATGGCTGTACTTTTTAAAAAAACATGTACAGATTAGCCATCTTTAAGAAAACTAAATCTTCCCTTACCCATGAAAACCTACACCTACTCATGAAACTTGCATAAAACTTGTATAATCATAGAAATTGCCCCAGCCAGATATGTCTGTCACTCTTTTTTTTCCTACATCATAAATTACTTGCACAGATGAAATGCAATAACAAATGCAGTCATGTTATCTTGTGTTCGGAGGCGAATGTTTCAGAGCATAATCATGTGATACAGTTCTAAGAGGTCATTATCCCAAATCATCCTGATGACAGATTTGTTCTCAGGCATTTCAGATACACTGAAACAATATTTTAGAAGGTGTGCAATATGATTGGTCCACTAGTTAGTCCAGTGTCCAATCACATGATCTGTCGAGGCAAAGTCACATTTTTAGTTGCCCATCCAGGAATGAAATGTGTTTTAGTGTGGTTTAAACAGAATAAAAGTTATCTGCCTCTAATTAAGAGCTTTTTAATGTGAATTGTAAGATTTCACACGCATCTTCCATCCAACATTTTTAATGCATTGTCCAAATATGTGAAATGTAGCTACTGTATCCCAGATTTTTGCATTATTAGAGAAACAAGTGGAAATTAACTTTTGTGTTCATAAACACTGTCACAAATGCTGTCAGTTGAATATTCATTTAACAACTATAATTACGAGACACATGCTGTGTGTTTGGGTGTTAATCTAATACCTGATGTGCACTTGTCTTTTTCAGACAGCCCAGGCTGACTATTCAAGACTCAAAGGCAACAATGGTACCATGGCTCTGACAATGGCTCCCTCCTGGGAACGCCGGTGAAGGGAGAGCTATCTCAAGGTTGTCAAGAGCTTAATCTCATGCCAGGCTTCCGAGGGGTTGTGCAAATCTTGACACTCTTTTCAGGGCGATAAAAAAGTCTGAAAGATAGAAAAGGGTTAGAAAAAAACGAGGTCTTGCTGCCTTGGCCTACAGTAGAAATCCACACAAGGTGGTCTGTTGTTTTCAAGGCTGAGAACAACGTATCATGTCTGCTGGTCTGGTCAGCTTTCTCACTTTGACAATAAGAGTGAGAGTGACTGGGAAATCTAACACTCATCTCTTTGTTCGTGGAGAAAAACTAGAACGGCAGCCTACAGACTGCACGGCTCCTGTGTTATCACTACAAACCTCCTCTTCCCTTTTTTTCCACCCCTGACTCCTCTTCTCTCCGCTGAGACATAAACTCCTTTATAGTGCATAGTATGTGGGCTTGAACATGGACGCAGGTAAAGTAATACCTGCAGAGGGCACAGAAAGTGCATTCAGGACAGGAGAAAGAGGGCTGATAAGACCCGGCTGGCGATGGAGAGCACGGCCCTACACAGGTCTGTCCATTTGTGCGCTGATCCAAAATCCCGTTAATGGTTTTATCATGTCATTAGCAGGAAAACAAAGGGTGTCTTGCCTATTCTAATTAGCGCTATACTAAAGTATCTTTTTTTTTTACCAAACAACGATGACAATGTGTTAAAAACAGAAATGTTTTGCCTTTACGTTTTTGATAAGTGTTCGATATTGAGCTGCATTATGGATGCCGAGCCAGTAGCTGGTGATTTCAATTTGTAAAAATAAAAAAAAAACACTATACCTGTGCACATCTCTATAAACATGATAACGATAACACTCTGAAAACCCATTATCTCATAATGTGAGGTGTTTTCAGATCGAATCATGCATTTCCCAAAAGCATTGTTGACCAACTATGGTCGCAAATTTGTAACCAACGTGGTTCAACGATGTGATGTTTCAATTATAGTTCAAACACACATTTGAAAACAGTTTGGTTGGAACTACAGTTCTTGACTTGTGGTTAGAGGCATAGTTTCTTGTTAGCGAGATACATGGGCTTAAATAAATCGCTATGCTCTCCGGGACAATAAGCAAGCTAACATGCAGTACAATGTAAGTTGGGAATTGAGTAACGATTCAGAATCGATTCGGAGATTTTTTCTAAATGCATCACGAATCAATTCTGAGCTCAGTTTTGAACAGCAGATGGCGCTGCATGAAAACAGCCATACTCTGCTTTTTTCCAAATCCATACACTTGAACCTAAAATAATCATTCATAAAATTTTATAAGGTTTGAAGCTAATTACAAGTGTGTTTACAGTGGGCTGTGCTTACATTAATCTCATGTCATTAAAACATTCTGAGCTGAGGTTAAACTTGAGGGTTTCTTTTTTTAAATAATGCTTTGGCGCTTCGCGGTGTACACACTCAAATTTGGTGCCCTTTGTTTAGTCACAAGGCGTTAAACGTTGGCAATATTCACGTGTGATATTTGTCCCGGTGTGAACAGGCCTTTAGGGTAAAATCTGTTTCAAAAGGGTGTAGAAAGGTGTTATATGTAAACAGTAGTTCCAGAAAGTCAGTGAAGATCTTCTGTGTGAGATCACATGAAGCGCTCTATCTGGAATTATATTCTTAAATTCCATATGAACCGGAAGTTGCTGCCGACTTTATTACAGTATGGTGACATACTTCTTACTGAAACTGAATATAGAGTAGAGGGCGGGTGTCAAGTTCTCAGCCGGTTAGGCCATCTAGCGCCTCTAGAGGACACTTCCTTCATGGCAGTTTACTCATTCTTACTCTCATTCTTATACCAAACTCAATCTCCCAGAATGCACCTATTCTTCACAGCTGTTCCTTGTTTGTCTTCAATCTACCACTCATTAACACCCGTATAAATACTAGTCTGTTTTATCCACCCAGGGCGAACTATTGTGATTGCCACTGCATCCAATTCCGAGCATTCTCTCCCGTGTTTTCCCTTCCGTGGATTGACTTTGGACTGTTCTCTGACTTTGTTCTGCCGCCTGCCTTGGATTCTTTGCCTGTTTAACTCGACTCTGATTGAAGCCCTGCCTGAATGTCTCTGTTTGTCGTTGTTTGAACCTGTTCTGTCTGACCATGAATAAATCGCTGCACTTGGATCCGCACTCCTCCAACTCCTTCATTACAGAATACTTCGCCGTACCAGGATCCAGCAAAGTTCATGGGAATTGCCAATCAAAGAGGGATCCTGCCGAACAGCTACTGGAGTTCAAACAGGGTAAGCTGACCATTGAAGATTATGTGACTGAATTCTATGAACTTTGTTACCGGTTGCCATGGGATGACTGCACACTAAAGGACTTGTTCCGCTGGGGTCTGAATGAGCCGGTGAAATCATGGATTCCAATGGGCAAGTTTGATTGCAGTCTACTTGATTTCATGGAGTATGCTCTGGTGTTGTCCGATTCGAAGCTCACAGTAGGCATAGCTGAAGACGACAATATGGCTGTCGCTCCCGAGCCTTCACAAAAGATGGCCATCGCTCCCGAGCCTTCGCACAAGATTGCCGCTCCTCCCAAGCCTTCGCACAAGATGGCCATCACTCCCAAGCCTTCACACAAGATTGCCGCTCCTCCCAAGCCTTCGCACAAGATGGCCGCTCCTCCCAAGCATTCACACAAAATGGCTGCCGTTCCTGAAACACTACACCAGCCCAATTCAACAGTCAAGATGGCCGTCTCGCCACAGCCAAGGTCAGCAGACAAGATGGCCGCCCAATCTCAGTCCAAGTCAACAGTCAAGATGGCCGCCCAGTCTCAGTCCAAGCCAAAAGTCAAGATGGCCGCCCAGTCTCAGTCCAAGCCAAAAGTCAAGATGGCCGCCCAGTCTCAGTCCAGGTCAGAAGTCAAGGCGGCCGCCCAGACTCAGTCCAGCTCAGCAGTCAAGATGGCCACTAACTCAGAGCCAGCACCCCAAAATTTACACCCCGCTGCTGCCAGAATCAGCGCTCAAGATGGCCGCCATGTCCAGTTCCTGAGTCAGGGTCAGGTGAATCGTGTGAAATCCTTGCGGTTCCCAATCCACATCAGTCGAGTGCCAGCCCCGAATTACGGTCCGAGGAGCCGTGTGAAGTGTTGGTTCCGGTTTCAAGACCAGGAGTGTCGTATAAAATCCTTGCAGTTTCCAGTCCGCATCAGTCGGGTACCAGCCCCGAGTCATGGTCCGAGAAGCCGTGTTCCAAGTCGGTTTCGGTTTTGCGGCCAGGAGTGACGTACAAGACCCTCACTATTCTCGATCCACTATTCTCGGGTCCTAGCCCCGAATCACGGTTCGAGGAGCTGTGTTCCATGTTGGGCTCGGATACATGAACAGGAGGGCCGTCAGAACCTGTCTGTGGCACAGCTTTCCCAAAGGCTCCGCCAGTGGCTGCACACCCTCGAGAGAGATCAGTTTACTCTCCAGAGGTTCCGCTGGTGACAACCTCCAGTTTCAGCGATCACACTCCAGTGCCTTGGTGTTAATTGGATTCTTTGCCTGTTTAACTCGACTGAAGCCCTGATTGAAGCCCTGCCTGAATATCTCTGTTTGCCGTTGTTTGAACCTCTTCTGTCTGACCATGAATAAATCTTTGCACTTGGATCCGCACTCCTCCAACTCCTTCATCACAGCGGGGTTTCATTTTTGCGCTCCTCCTCTCATCTCTCACTCGCAGCAAACTAAATGTTGGAGGGGGGCGTGGTGAAGTGAAATTCTACCCAAGCCGTCAAATTGGGGTCATTCCGGAATGAAAGCAAATGATTAGATTTAGATAAAAAACTAAAAAAAAATTTTTTCCAGAAGATTGATTCATAGATTAATTGTTTACCTCAACATTAACAATGTGCACAAACAAAATAAACATTGTAAAATTTGATTTAATGCATTCTAAAAAAATGTATTGTGTGCGATGTGTGCCAAAATGTTCAAATCTTGTAGGGAAGAAAATCTGTTAAGATTCTCCTTATACATATGTTATAACCACTTTTCATAATTGGTTAGGATTGTAAAGCTCCTATAGTCTGAACCCAGCTTAAATGAAAGGTTTTCTCTTTTTAGTTTAAAACGGTATTGTGTAAAAAGCCCTGTGGTGCAAAGTACATTTAGCTGAACTTCACACATGGGTTTCAAAGTAGATTATTAAAATATCTTATTTAAATGCCATTGGCATTGAAGTTTGACAGTTTTAGAGTTAAATAGCAATCCTTGATTTATCACGTAATAAGCATGCTCACAAATCAAAGCTTGCAGCTTGCAGCTTTTGACTCTTTTTCTTCTTCCTTTTCACTGTTTTAACGTCACTGCATCAAAAAAGATACAACAATCAACATTATCTTTTAATAGAAGTCATTAAGCTAGAGTGTAAATATCCCACAGCAATGAATGCCACAGATATTTTTGTAGAAAACCTAATAAGAGAAGGCCACTTAGTTATTAAAGAAATAAACATTGTTTTCTTCCACTGTCATTTCTTGTCCTCCCTTAGAGAATTTGCACGTCTGTCTTCTTTAGTAACCTTTTTTTTCTGTTTCTTTTATAGTTGTTTTGAATGCATCTTGCTTCAACTTAATATTCAACATTTCCCAGAAGACACCAGCAATTAAATGCAAATTAATGGCAATTTAAGATCCCCTGTTCTCTTCGAGACACATTATAATTCAGTTTCCCTCATGTGCTCAAAGTAAACAACAACAGAGTCACTTCAGGCAAAGGAAGTGGTGCATGCTGTTCGTTTGATGAATCTGCATTCCTAACACATTTCGTTTGTATAACATAGTAAACTATAGTAAACTCCCTTTCACAAATGGGCAAAGCGGGCTTCAATGTGCAACATGGACCTTATCTGAAAAAAAAAAAAAAAAAAACGGTGCAAAGGGGGAACACAGAGCCAGCGGATTGAGTGAAAGAAGATAAATAAGGAAAGGTTTCTGCAAACAGACAAAGTGCAGTGACCCCGTTGACAGGTTAGTCAGTGCTTCTTTCGGAAACACTTGGTTTGAGTGGCTCAGGGTGAGGCAGATCAGCGGGTGGCGCAATATTTACCAATCAAATGCCATGAAAGTCCCACTCTGACAGCCTGTTCAACATCACTCAGCAAAGCACTTACCGTGTAACTATTTATGACTTTAAATAAGCTCAAGTTGCTGAACAAAGCGAAGATATTTTGAGAAAAACAAAGTTTTATGGATCCCAATGGATAATAGTAGAGTGTGTGTAAAACTAATGATTGCCAGGACTGTCACATTAAATATAAAAGAACATCAATCTTCATAACATACCATGTGGGTAAAAGACATGATACTGGATCGTTTCCTTTTTAAATTATTATAATAACTACTATAATAATAAATACCTATGCACAATAGTTGAATACACTTGGTCAATGTTTTTATTTCTGTTTTAAAATAGTTTTTAATATTTTCAATATTGCCTACGAAGTCAGAAAAATGTCTTTGAA